>CAUYTI010117176.1:0-17125 GCA_963575145.1 Galago senegalensis
GGAAGGAAGGAAGGAAGGAAGGAAGGAAGGAAGGAAGGAAGGAAGGAAGGAAGGAAGGAAGGAAGGAAAAAGAGATTGACTTTGTAAGTCTAAGGCTTTTGGATGAAATAAGATAAACTCCTCTCTCTACCAGTTACCACCTCCCCCCTGTCTGACAAATACAGGCACATGATCAGGAAATGACATACTGTGAAATAATGCAGCTTCATAGGAAGGGCGAGCCACCCACTGGGGCCCTCCTAAGAAGTTACCCATTATAGACTGTGATTTGGTCATAACGAGGGAAGTTAATGATACAGGTGAAGAAGTTAACATGAATTTTTGACTGTGGTAGAATTGCTTAAATTTATGACCTCTCAGGTGTCTCATCTGTAAGTTGAGGAAACTATTCTACTTTCTGTCTCAGTGATCAAAATAAAGATTGTAAAAGATAATATTGAAATAATAACAGGTGTCCAACAAACA
Organism: Galago senegalensis; assembly: GCA_963575145.1. NCBI lineage: Eukaryota > Metazoa > Chordata > Mammalia > Primates > Galagidae > Galago > Galago senegalensis. The sequence goes on from CAUYTI010117176.1 coordinate 466, forward strand.
GGGTAATTGTATCTATAAGCTGCCCCTGAAATCGAAAGGTCTTCATATATTAGGAAGCAATGGGTCCGTCCTGTTATAGGGTAAAAAAGATAAAATTTCCAACCTGACTTTGTTATAGAAGATTGAAATGAAGAACACGGATGTCATGACCGCAGATGATGAAGGAATTGGGGACAATATAGGAGGGAGAGTGCGATACCAGCGGTGTCCAGAAGAGGGGGCTCCTGAACAGCTGGCAGCCGTAGCCTGCCTTGGCACCTTTCCCGTCTTAGCCATTAAACACACATCTGAGAACGACCTTATCCTAAGACGCCTACGTCTTGATTTGACTCAGCGCATCCATCCAACACCGAAGGCTCTTTGGTTTTCGCCAAGAGACTTTTCCCTGGGGATTAATGAATAACGAGCACTGATATTTCTGTGTGTTTGGTGGCTCTATTTCTCCCTGCTCATTCATCGATTAGTGCTCTCGTTCATTAATAAGTCTCCTGCCCTTGGAGAGCTTCTGCAGAGGTCGCACACCCAGCTCTTCTCTGCCTTGCTCCCGCGCTCTTCCTCCTCTTTCTCGGGCCTGCCTGGTCCGGGGAGGACGGGCTGCAGCTAAGTTGGGGTCCAGAAGGTGTTTTCCAATGTGTTGCCTTAGTTCGTGGGCTCTGAGCCTTCCAGAAGATACTGAAATCAGACCATTCTCTCTGGGCAGTGTGGGTAAAGGCTGCTTACCCCGTGGAAACAGGCCCTTTCACTGACTTTCTGAGCACAGGGAACACTGAGGTTGTGTTCATGCGTTTGTTTTGCTCTTTTCAGCTGCATGCTAGGAGAAGGGAAGCACATTCATCTTTGTAAAGGTGGTTGAGGGATGAATCCACTCCAGAGCTTACAGCCCCGAGTAAGAACGTGTGAACTGGTTAATGTAAAGTGAGAGGGAGAGGTGGATAGAAGATAGTACAGGACTTCCCTGGCCTGTGGATAGATAGCACCAGACTGCCTTAAACCAACCTGAGTCTCTCTTCTTTCTCACACACACACCACATTGCCAAACAACACACCACGCTGGCAGCCCCCATTCTGCTGGCCCTGCTCTGCAAAATGAAGTCCAGATTCTGTAGTCTGCTGGGGGAGACAGTTCACCAAATTGCCTAAAAACCCTTCCTTTCTAGATTGTTTATTGCAGCTTAATGTACAATTGCCAAGACATGAGAGACAACCGAAATGCCCATCAACTCAGGAATGGATTAACAAACTGTGGTACATGCACACCATGGAATAGTATTCAGCCATAAAAAGATGGTGACTTCACATCTTTTGAATTGACCTGGATGGAGTTGAAACACATTCTTCTCAGTAAAGTATCACAAGAATGGAAAAGCAAGCATCTGATATACTCAGTACTAATATGAAGCCAGGAGATGATCTGAAACATGCCCATATAGAAGAAAAACTCATTTCAATTCAAGGTGGGAGGAGAAGTAAAGGGGGGAGGGGCTTGGGTTGCTCTCACCGGAATGGGCACAGGGTGGGGGTGTTAGACACACCTTTTGTGTGGGGGACATAACCACAAGAGGGACTCTATCTAACAAAATCAAACACCTTCAGCTGGTTATTTGTACCCTTACATTAACCTGAAATAAATTTACATAAAATAAAATAAAATAAAATAAAATAAAAACCTTTTCTTTCCAACAGCACACACCTCCCACCTCTTTTTCTTACAATTTTATGCTGTCTGCAACAACAACCCTCTCTGCTTGCTGTCTGACTCCACTCATCCTTTGGAGCCGGCCACACCTCGGCTCACCCAGGAAGCCTTTTCTAACTCACAGTGATGTCCTCTGATGCATTTCAGCTGCCTGACGATGCTGCTGCTCACACCGGTCCTGCTGAGGGGCCAGGGAAGCTGAAATCTAGCCCTTATCCTCCTTCCTAGGTGCTTCTGGCCTTACAGGGTCCTATGGCTGCCGGGGAAGGAGAACTTATTTTTGTGTGTTATGGTAAAGTACAAGTCACATAAAAATCACCCTTGTAGTAATGTTGTGCAAACATCACCATTCTCTAGTTCCAGAACTTCTTCATCCCCCAGGAAGGAAACCCGGTACCCACTCAGAGTCAGTCCCCATTCCTGCCTTCCTCCAGCCCCTGGCAGCCACCAATCTGCTTTCTGTCTGTCTGTCTGGGTTTGCCTGCTCTGGATATTTTAAATAAATGGACCCTACAACATGTGGCCTTTCACGTCTGGCTTCTTTTAAGGTTCGTTCACGGTCTATCAGGTTCTGTACTTCATTCCTTTCTATGGCTGAATAATATTCGGTTGTATGAATGTAACACATTATACTTACCCATTCATCAGCTCATGGACGATTTGGTTGGTTCCAACTTTTAACTACTGGGAATATATCACTGTGAATATTCATGTGCAAGTTTTTTGTTTGTTTCCTTTGGGGGTACGTACGTAGGAGTGGAATTGCTGGGTCATGTGGCAATTCTACACTTAAATTACTGAGGAGCTGCCAGACTGTTTGCCACAGCAGCAACACCCTTCTACCTCCTCACCAGCAGTGTGCCAGTGGCCCGGTTTCTCCAGATTGATGCAGGCTATTCTGGTGGGTATGAGGTGGGAGTCCATTGTGGTTTTGATTTACATTTCGTGAATGACTAATGATGGTGAGAATCCTTTCATGTGCTGTTGCCCATTTATCTATCTTTGGAAAAATATCTATTCAAGTTCTGAGGGACATGTCTTTCTACTTGCCTAAAACACTGTTAGGGCTAGTGGTGGTCCAATGGCCCAGTTAGACTGCAGGTCCCCTGAGGGCAGGAGTCATGTTTTGTTTGATCTGGGGACACACATTCTTAGAGATTGCAGACTATCTTTTGCTTGCATAGAATTTTTAGTTGCAAGGAGTGTTCTTATGCATTCTCTCTTTAGCCTCAAAGGAATTTTTTTTTTTTTTTTTTTTTTGAGGCAGATTCTCACTCTGTCACCCTGGGTAGAGTGCCATGGTGTTGTAGCTCACAGAAACCTCAAACTATTGGGCTTGAGCAATATTCTTGCCTCATCCTCCCAAGTAGCTTTGACTATAGGTGCCCACCACCATACCCAGCTATTTTTTTCTATTTTTAGTAGAGACAGGGTATTGCTCTTGCTCAGGCTGGTCTCAGACTCCTGAGCTCAAGCAACCCACCCGCCTTGGCTACCCAGAGTGTTAGGATTACAGGCATGAGCCACCGTGCCCAGCCTCATACGAATCTTTTAAGTCAACAGAGTAGAGATGTTTTCCCAAAGCTTCTTTGAGAAACCCTCTAGTATCCTCTGAACTTAGAGGTGATGCATGCCCAACAAGTGGGAATGCACAGGCATTGAATAGTCAGAAGGGGTGATGCTCCAGCCAGGTGTCAGTTTCAATCCTCCCCAGTGACCTGTCTTTCCTCTGGGATCCTATTATAATTCCTTAGTGCAGTGAGGTTGAAGACTTTGCTAATTTGAATTATGAAAAATTTAAATACTGTAATAGAAATAGTAGCAAAATTTCTCCTGTATACAACATTGGAAATCACATGGACTGTCTCCTCCTCTTCCTTCCTCTGCAGTGAACAAAATCCACTGATAGTCATATAATTTCAAACCTGTGGAACTAAATGAATCATAAGCTGGGTTTAACCTATTGTGGTTTGGTGGGGGAACCTTCCTGGGAAATTGAAATGCCTACCACCAATTCAGAACATACAACTATTACTTTATTATTGAGTCTTACTTCAATTTGCAATCTTTTTTCTTAATCCCCAGAGAGTCATTTCAGCAGTGGTACTAGAGCAGAGAAAACATGCTCCCCAATTAATTAGAAGTTATTTGGGGGTAAAACCTTACGAAGAAGGCCAGATAACTACCGGGCAGTTAATTGATGAATGAGCTTTCTGTATGTTGGAAGATGTAAGGCTGAGAAAATTCCATAAAAATATGCTAAGGTGATTACAGCTATTTATCTACTACAAATGTAACCCCTCGCCCATCTTTATTTCCATAGGAATATCCGCCTGGATGATAGAGATTTTACGTGACCCATGTTCTTCAGAGCTGCTTTCCTTGCACAAAATTCAATTGCTCTGTACCTGTTTTAGGGTGCTGGCAAGTCTTGTGTGCATTGTTGGCTGTGTGTATTTCAAGGGTGAGCTTATAAGATATTTTAAGTCGGAACATGCTGGCTGAGCCGTGATCCCAAAGATATGTAGACACGCAGGCTTCTCCACAGCAGAGAAGGCCTGCACTTTACTGCACAGCTAACAGAACCTTGGTCCATGTATGGCGGGGGCTCCCTCCTCATCTCCTGTCTTGAGACATTCCTGGTAGGTTGAACCTACGCCTGGGTTTCTATGGCTGTCCTCACATTGTCCATCCTAACTCAGAAGGCTCCGCTCCAGGATGGCTCCTCCTTACCTTCACCGCAGCATGCATGGGGGTGGCAGTGCTGGTGGGGCCGAGCCCCTGCTTCCCGGAGTCTAACTGGTGGCCAGGCTGTGAGGCTGAGTCACTCCTGTCATTTTCTGACCCAGAAGCGAGATCCTGCAATGCAAGTTTTAGCATTATTAGTACAAAGGAATAAAAGTGGTGTGATACAGAAATGGCCGAGTAGAGCCCTTCCTACACACAGCTCTGTTGCTTTAACCCCAGTTTCCAATCCCAGGAAATACCATACCTGGATAGAGTGCTGTGGTGTCATACCTCACAGCAACCTCCAACTCTTGGGCTCAAGTGATCCTCTTGCTTCAGTTATTCTATTTTTAGTACAGACTGGGTCTCGATTTTGCTAAGGGTGATCTTGAACTGGTGAGCTCAGGCAATTTACCTGCCTCAGCCACCCAGAGTACCCAGCCAGGAACATTCTTAATAATGATTCCAGAAGACAGGTATAAAACTGGCCCACCTAGCCAAAACTGTGTGAGGGTTCCTCCTGTTGAACTTGGTAATAGAATTAAAAAAGAAAGGAAGGCTAGGTGTGGTGGTTCATGTCTGTAATTGCAACACTCTGGGAGGCCAAGGAGGGAGTATCCCTGAGCTCAGGAGTTCAAAACCCATCTGAGCAAGAGGGAGACCCCATCCCTACAAAAACAGAAAAACTAGCTAGGCACAGTGGTGCACACCTCTAGTGCCAGCTACTCGAGAGGCTGAGGCAAGAGGATTGCTGAAGCCTAAAAGTTTGAGTTTGCTGTGAACTATGATGACACCATAGTTCTCTACCCAGGGTGACAGAATGAGACTCTCTCTCCAAAAAATTAAATTAAAATAAATAAAACAAATAAATAAAAGGAAGGAAGGGGAAACAGGGGATGTAGAAATTTTTAGGGAAAGTAGAACAACAAACAAGGCAGAGGGAAAGGGTGTTCAGAGAAGGAGAGAACGTGTGTATTGTGTGTGTACGAATGTGTATTGTGTGTATACAAACATGTATTGTGTGTGTACGCACTAACATGCATTATGTGTATACGTACGAGTGTGTATTGTGTGTGTACAAATGTGTATTGTGTGTGTATGAACGTGTATTGTGTGTGTCCAAACATGTATTGTGTGTGTACGCACTAATATGCATTATGTGTATATGTACGAATGTGTATTGTGTGTGTACGAATGTGTATTGTGTGTGTACGCACTAACATGCATTATGTGTATACGTACGAGTGTGTATTGTGTGTGTACAAATGTGTATTGTGTGTGTCCAAACATGTATTGTGTGTGTACGCACTAATATGCATTATGTGTATATGTACGAATGTGTATTATGTGTGTACAAACATGCATGAGCGTGTATGTGTGTGCACACATGCACGTGTGTGCTGGGTATATACTGTGAATGTGCTTTCTATGTAAGTGTATGTCTCAGTCTGCATGTATGTGCGTGTGCATGTACATGTATGTGTGGGTACACATGTGTGGGCATGTATCATGTGTGTGTGTAGTCATAAAACCTTTAGGAGAGGCAGACTCCAAAAAGGGGCAACAGTATCTCCCCTTCCTCCCCCACCTTCCTTTGCTGTGACTCTGATGGAGGGGGCAGGCCTCTCAGGCTCTCTCTCCTGGGGGGTCAGGACTGAGTTGCTCCCCTCCCCCACCTAGCCCTGGCACCTGTCACAGGCCTGTAGGGTTTTTTTCTCTGGGAGCCTTAGTGTCCTCATCTATCACAGATGGTTCCTGGTAAAATAACATCAAGTAAGTTTTGCATTTTGCCCAGAGCTGGTTTCCTTCCTCCCCTCTCCTAAGGTCAAGCAGAAAAGAACCTGTCTTCTCCTCAAACCATTCTTAAATCAGAAGCTGAGGAATTTACTGTCAGAATAATGCGTACAAATGGTGTGATAGACCGTTTGATGTCGGCACCAAAGCATGGCCGCCGAGACCCGCTGGGGAAGGAAGAATGCTTTGATTGTAGACTTTGGCACAAGGAACGCATGGGGAGTATCTCAGGCCTGCTGTCCGTGCCTTCCTTTCCCCCCATCCTGCGTTTCCTCCTTGGCAGCTTTGGCTTTGCTCAGACAGGGTGAACAGAGGCACAGTGATGACCAGTAACCAGTGTGCCTGCAGGAAACAGGCCCTGGATCATAATGCCAATCACTGTCCCTAATATCTGCATGGAGCTTTGCAGTAGGAACAAACGTTACCAAATAGGTCTAGTTTCAGTCCCTTGCGTAATCCCAGCATGGCCAGGAGAAGTGAACTTTTCGTAGGTGCACCTCCCCTCCGGCAGCTCCGCCAGCCCAGGCAGGCTGAGCTGAGGGAAATCCCCTCTGAGCCGAGTGTGGCTTCACAGGTGGATTCTCCGGGACTGGCTGACACTGCTGTGCCTTGGAGAGCATCCGGTCAGCCTAACAGAGCTCTAGTTCTTCCTCTGTCAGGGTGGATGCTGAGGGAGGGCACTGTGATCCCCAGTGGGAAACATCTGTAAAGTGCCGTCACCACTCAGTGTGTGGCAGTAGTTGCCGGTGCTAGTCAGTGTTATTTTTTGTAAATGTGTGTTTTCCAGTGTCTGTTCCTCACACTCATGGGTTTGTAGACTTGTCCAGAAAGAGGTAAGTGTCATGCTGTGTCATGGCTGGAAGTTGGTTGTGCAGTGGCTCGGTGGGTAGAGAGAACCCTGCCAACCAGCAGGTAGAGCCAACCTAGCCTCCCTGCCTGTGCACAACCAGCACTGCCTCCTCCCCACTTCCAGGGAACCCGTGGTGACTCTTTCATGTATGGAGAGACCGGGAGCATTGAAGTCAACCTGCTCTGGCACTCTCCAGCAGGGAGACTGTTGGCAGGCCATCCCATCTCCTGAGACTCAGTTACTATGTCCATAAAAATGGAGATAGAAGGTATCTGCCTGGCAGAGTAGCTGCTTAGCACATAAACCAAAGAGGCTGTGTGCACTGGCTGACACCTCTAATCCTAGCAATCCTGGAGGCTGAGGCAGGTGGATTGCCTGAGCTCAGGAGTTCGAGACCAGCCTGAGCCCTAAAAATAGCCAGGTGTTGTAGCGGGTGCCTGTAGGCCCAACTAATGGGAGGCTGAGACAAGAGAATCACCTGGGTTTGAATCGCCCAGGAGTTTGAGGTTGCTGTAAGCTGTGATGCCACAGCACTCTACCCAGGGCAACAAAGTGAGACTCTGTTCAAAAAAAGGAAAGAAGGAAGGAAGGAAGGAAGGAGGGAGGGAAGGAGGGAGAGAGGAGGGAAGGGAGCCAAAGGGTGCAGTTCTCTTTCAGTGTCTTCCGGAGGCTTTTGCCACTGTACCCAGATCCCGGGGCTGAGAAGGGTGAGACAGGGCATCCGTACGTGCCATCCAGGGATGCCGCTGGGGTCTCTCAGCAAACTCAGCTGGAACAGTGTTGATTTTAAGACTGTGAAGTGATGACAGACAAAGACTCAGGGCTTTTTTTTTTCTTACCTGGATTGTCCCCAGAGGCCCTGCCATATTGGTCTCTGAGGCTTTGGCATCTGGGGGGGATCCTGCTGAGCCTGGGGGGTCTTCACTTCGAGCCTGATCTGGAGAAAGCCCATCACTGCTGCTGTCCTCTTCAAAGGCAAATGCGTCGGCTGATTTAGAGAAACTCACTTGGTTACCTGTGGGAGTGGAAAGCCCATGAGTCAGGGGCTTAGGCAACCTTCTATGTGTCAGCCTGACCTGAAGCACACACTTCTCTTCCTGGAGTTGCTGCACAATCAGGCAAAGGTGAAGATGAAGTTTAAATTGCGTGGTTTCCCATATGGGAACTCCTGTTTATTAAAAGTGGTCTGTTTGGCATGGAAGAAACGGTGATAGATTAGGAAGTCTGTCATCATTTAGTAAGGTTCATTTCCAAATTTCTGCATTCCCTTCCATTTTCTGAAAGAACCCATGTCTTTTTTTGCAACTCAGTTGGGGAAGGTGAAGCAAAATTCAGGGGATGCTAGATGCAAAATGAGGTCAGAGGAGAAGGCAGCAGGAGAACGCACCCATCTCCTCAGGTTTCATGACAGGAGATGGAATTGAGATGACAGCCTGCCATGTGCATCACCTTCAAACATAGAGCAGGGCACACAGCGCAAAATGCTTAGCAAACTCTGCTAATAAGGACAAGCTAGGACAGAAATGTCAGAGTTAGCTCACGTCACCAGGGTGCCCCAAAGAGCCATTCAACTAATGCATAACTGTTAGAAACTTCAGCCTGATCCCTATTTTTTATTATTTGGTATTTATTTTTTTATTTCTCCTAGCTTTGTGTCTGTTTTGGAACTCCTTGATGGTCCACACAAGAGACCACTCCTCAGCAGCCTGCATGGTCTCCCGGAGGGGTTATCAGACAGATGGGACCATGATGACGTCCCGATATGTCCTTTATATTTTTATTTGTCAAATTTCATCTGGTTTATTATCCAACTGCCCAGTACACAATGTGCTGAAGCCACATAGCTGTCCTGACCTGATTCCAGGCACCACTCTGCTGAAGGAATTTAGGTATTATCAGGAAGGTTTCCAGCCCGGTTCTCTGCAGTCACACTGACACAAACTTTTGACTTGCTTGGTACAGATAAGAGAAAGGAGCTCTCGCGGTGGTGACTGGAAAGGCAGCTGGAAGTAACAGAACAAATGTGGCTTTGGGCTTGTCATCGCCACCACTGGCATCTGTCACGGGCCCTCACACAGATGTCCAAGTGTCAAACCGGGAAGGGGGGCACACAAGGACAGGGCACGTGGAAACTCCAGTCACTGGCCTGGCGGGCAGCCCACTAACCGGGAGGGGCCTGGTGACTAGCAGCAGGCCTGTGCCACGGGTCGCTCCTATAAGTCATGTTGCTTTGCTATAACTATAAAAGTGACATAAATACAAATTACTCATTATAAAATTTCACAGGAAAATGTCTAATGCACATAATCCACCTCTTAGTAAGGGTTGGCTGCATCTTCTAGATTTAACTCTAGGCATGTAGGAGGACATAAGCACGTACACGGATCATTATGAAATTTTTGAGATACACAAATCATGAAATGTAAGATCTGCATGGAGAAAACATGTGAAGCCCTCCCGGTGACACAGGTAAGCTGACCAAGGTGAAACTTACACAGGTGAATCAGAAAGGACCCTGTCAATGGTGTTTCTTGGAAGTGAAATAATGGACCCTAACACAGTCTGTCTCAAAACTTTTGTAGTGACCTTTATATTAAAAAAAAAGTATTTTGGGGCAGCACCTGTGTCTCAGAAGGGTAGGACACTGATCCCATATGCCAGATGTGGCGGGTTCAAACCCAGCCCTGGCCAAAAATGGGAAAAAACCCAAAAACGCATTTCCTATGGATAGGACTGAGTGACATATACTATCTGAAGCTTGCTTTTGTTTCTTTTAACCCTACCATGTTTCTTGGAGATCTTTCCAGCTGAGAACACAGAGATCTTAGTATTTTTTTTAACAGCTGCACAGCATTTCAATGTATTTCTGGGTACTTTTATTTTTCAATTTCTCCTTGCACATTTTTCTGAATTATACAATTTTGAAATAGTAAACGAGCACAGGGAATAATGTAAAACAACCATTTGTCTAGAACCTAAAAGAAACACGTTTGCATTGTCTCATATTTGTGTCGGAAACCTTGTTGTTTCCCAGCAGGAAAGTTTTAGCAGGTATTTTGGACATATGCTGAATTTGGGGGCCATCAGGCCTGGTTCTTCTTTCATATTCGTATATTCTGGTCCCAAGCTCCTTCCTCTCTATTTTAAGAGTCCAGAGTTCACTCATACCCTTCCTTTTTCCTTTCCTCACAACCAAACCTCAGCTCTGCAAATAGCTTTTACACATTCACGTCTTCCTTTCTTAGGGAAACCTCAAGCAGCGATCTTCCAAGGAAGGTCCTTCCAGTTACTGCCATCAATATATTAATGCTTCTATTCTCAACTCAATCCATACATTTCTTTACTTTAGAAACTATGTGTTTCATTGAAATGTTAAGTCCAAGTTTACTCATGGAATTAAAGACTTTGTTAAAAGGCTTATATGCATTACTGAGGACAGTATGTGGACTGGACTGGGGAATGTTAAGTGATCCCCACCTCAGAAGTCCTGGTATTTCATCAGGATCTACCCAGCAGAGGCCTTGAGCCCACACCTTCACATTCCCAGTTTCCTGCCAGTGACTCTGTGAGCCCCTTGGGGCAGCCACACAGGGACCTCCGACTACAAGCTTCCTTATCTGAAGTCCCCTCCTCACTCCCTTCTATCTAAGTGGGTACAGACCTTCTTTGTGTGGTCTGACAGGTGTCTCCTGAGTCACAGATCTTCTCACCTCCGGGTATCACAGCCCACATGTGTGCAAATTAGGGGAAATAACCAAACTGCAAACTTGTCCACAGATTCCAACAGATGAGTAGAAATTAAAAGGGGAGGGGTAGAAAGAGAGAGTCATTTGTCCTCTTACCCCTTCCAAACCTTCAATTATTTTAAGTGGAGAGATAGCAAATGATAAAAATAGCAGTTTGGATCCCCTACTTGTGGCAGCAATGACAAAACACCCAACCTTTGACAGGCCTCATAAAGCTTCAGGAAGTCAGACCAGGGGCACATGTTCTCTTCTCTGCCTGGGAGAGAACTTTGCCGGGTCCAGTTCACTCTGTCATTTAGGGACTGAGCTAAGGTCACAGTTCCAGCCTTTGGACTCTTATAGCTACCTGGTGAAGGGGGTGGCGAAATCAGTCCCCCGCTCCCCGAAGCCTGTAAGCAAAGCCATAGTGTTGTTTAGGAAACACTGTCAACCTCCCTGGTTGGGTGGGTGGTGGGAAGGAGCAGGGTAGCACCGGAAATGCCCGACATTTCCACCTTTTCTGCATACGACCTCAACCTCACATACTACAGACATCTCCACAGTGCAGTGAAACTCTTATTTGAGTGTTTTGGAATTTGAGAAACCACATGGCATCTCCATTTTGAGGAACAAAGTAGGCAGGAGATTCTGGGAAAGGAGATCAGGGTGAATTTTATTTGAACTTCCCTCAGAAAAGTGGGGCCGGATACCTGTGGCAGCCTTGCTTCCATAGTAACTCGGCACGCCCCTTCCCTTCCATACTAACTCGGCAGACCCCTTCCCTTCCTTAGTAACTCAGCACGCCCCTTCCCTTCCATACTAACTCGGCAGACCCCTTCCCTTCCATACTAACTCGGCAGGCCCCTTCCCTTCCATACTAACTCGGCACGCCCCTTCCCTTCCATAGTAACTCGGCACGCCCCTTCCCTTCCATACTAACTCGGCACGCCTCTTCCCTTCCATACTAACTCGTCAGGTCCCTTCCCTTCCATAGTAATTCGGCAGGCCCCTTCCCTTCCATAGTAACTGAGCACGCCCCTTCCCTTCCATAGTAACTCGGCACGCCCCTTCCCTTCCATACTAACTCGGCAGGCCCCTTCCCTTCCATAGTAACTCGGCACGCCCCTTCCCTTCCATACTAACTCGGCAGGCCCCTTCCCTTCCATAGTAACTGAGCACGCCCCTTCCCTTCCATAGTAACTGAGCACGCCCCTTCCCTTCCATAGTAACTGGGCAGACCCCTTCCCTTCCATAGTAACTCGGCACGCCCCTTCCCTTCCATAGTAACTCGGCACGCCCCTTCCCTTCCTTAGTAACTCGGCACGCCCCTTCCCTTCCATACTAACTCGGCAGGCCCCTTCCCTTCCATAGTAACTGGGCACTCCCCTTCCCTTCCATACTAACTCGGCACGCCCCTTCCCTTCCATACTAACTCGGCACGCCCCTTCTCTTCCATAGCTGGCACCTGGGGCGGCAGATCGAGGGACTAGAAAGGTGCAGAAAAATCTCAAAGTGGCATATCTGGAATCAGGGTGTAGGTGATCAGTCCTCTTTTCCCCAGGGCTTGGACAAAATCCTCAGTGAATTTTGTTCATTTCCAGCCTTCCCACTTTAAGAGGAGCAGAGAGAAGTTGAAGTGTAAACAAGTGAGATACCGCAAAGAGGAGACATGGAAAACCAGGAGAAAGGATGTCCCTGTGTCCCTCGGGGCCCTCAGCATGGAGAGTGGGTGGCAGTTAGACGGAGGAAGCAGCTGTATGGGGTCACCCAAGAAGCCTCCTACAGGAAGGGGTGGTGGGGTTGAAGGGATGTGGCTGTGACCTTCAGAGGTGTACCAGACTGCCGGAAGAGAGAGGGGGCATTTGACGATGCTGAGGAAAGTGAGTGAGAAAATTTGTCGTGGTGACTAGCAGGGGTGGACTAGGGAGGGCAAGGCTGGGAGTCTCCCAGGGCAGAGGACTCTTTTAGGAGCCAACTTCTAGAATCCACTTCATCAAGTGACACCGCCCATTGGAGGGGACTCCCTTGCTTAAGTCAATGCTGTAAGGAAGTTGTGAGTGCACTCAGCTGTGCACAGGGTGGGTGCCTACACCTGAGCAGATACACAGGCTGGGCCCTGAAGCCCCACATACAACTCCTACCTGGTATCTAAAAGGCACAGTGTGCTAGGTCAGAAAATGCCGATGGAGGCCTCCAGGACCATGCGGGCCTGACCAGGCCAAAAGACTCTGCTGCACCTGCCAATCACCACCCGCCATGGTGGCTTGGATTTGCAGCTGAGAAGGGCATGAAGTCCTGGATAGACAGGCACAGAGCTCAGCCCCAGCAGACACCTGTGATACCAGAGGAGCCCCTGGGAGCCAAGGGCAGCAGCTCCCTTTTGACCACATCATGTGTATGAAGTTTAATGTAGGTGATAAGGGACTTGAGCTCTGGAGGCAGAGACAGGTGGGTTTGTATTTTTATTCTAGAATTGTGGTGATTGTTGGCAAGTTATCCAACATCTCCGAGCCTCAGTTTCCCCATCTATAAAATGGGAATAATAATAATAATAATGAATTATGGAACATGACATATGGAAAGTCCCTGATGTGTAAGTGGTCAATACTTGCCAAATGTTACTGTTACTGTTTTTGGTAGAAGCATCTGCTTGTCTCACAAAAATAGACCACCCAGGCTGCACTTTATCCCCATGGTCAGCTCTGCAAAGGTCAGCACAACTCAAGAGCCAGAAAAACTGGTTTGTCCTGGGAAGTTTGTTCTGGGAAAGCAAAGATAGACCTTTCCTGGGGTAGGAGGAGTGACCTGGAAAGGTCCACATGTTGCTCCCTCTCTTCCCTGGTTCAAGCCAGGCTCACACGGAGAGGGACAAAGGTCACCTTATCTGACTGCCTCTGCAACAGCCACGTCTGTGTCTATCGTCTGTTGGCCTCATGTGGTGACCCTGGGCCTCTACTCTGATCTCTGACTGCAAGAGGCTGGCTGGGAGCTGCTGGAGAGCAGTGTGCTGGGTACTGTCCTGAAGACACGTCAGGCGGTGTGATGACAAGAACCTGCTTTGGGAAGCCCTGACGTCACCCTCTGGCTATGCTCACCGGGGTGGCTCTGGGCACCGGCCCTGTGGGGATCTTGGACTGGTGACTCTGAGATTTCCCTCTCCCTCTTGGAAGTGATTAGATGAATGACTCAGTTGTACTTTTCTCTGCATAAACATTTAAAATTCCAAGATTAAGTGAGATAATTGAAGTCCAGTTACCTTTCCATCAGGACCCACACCAAGGGCAGGATACCGTGAAGTGGAATGTGATAATGCCCCTCGTGGCCTGTCTATTCCCTTGTAAGCTGGCTATAGTGAGCAGCATGGCAACTATTTTGGTTCATGAACAGACCACCTCCTAATAGCCTCCTGGAAGAGACTGAAGCAAAATCCGGTTCCTAAGGGAGGAAGCCAGGCTTGTAAAAGTAGCCATCCTTTAAATGTGGCTCTCACCTCCAGATACTTGAAGAGTCTATAGGCTCATTGGATTGTCTAATCAAAGTCCAAATTCAATGCTCTTGGAGGGGATCAGATGTCTTTATACTTACACTAACATTATTATGCCTAAGTGATTATTTGTATATTATAAACGGTTTAAGTGGATGTTTGAACAAACAAGGATCTCTTTCCTCAGATCCCTAGCACTATAGATATTTGCCACAAGGCCCCAGCATGGTGTCTCATGCCTGTAATCCTAGCACTCTGGGAGGCCGAGCCTGGAAGATTGCTTGAGCTCAGGAGTTTGAGACCAACCTGAGCAAGAGCAAGACCCCATCTCTATTAAAATTAGCTTAGCCTTGTGGTGGGCACCTATAGTCTCAGCTGCTCCAAAGGCTAAGGCAAGAGGATTGCTTGAACCCAGGAGTTAGGGCTGCTATGAGCTGGGCTGTTGCCACTGTACTCTAATCAGGCACAACAGAGTGAGATTATGTCTCAAAAAAAAAAACATCAGAATTTGCCTTGAGTCTTGATATCCCTGATCTTAGGACCACCCAAGTCAGGAAAGCTGGTTACCCAGTGTAAATACTAATATTTTCCCTGCACCAGCTCTTGAGAGTCTCTAGGACAAAGAGTGCCATCAGGCATGAGTATAAAGATGCTTTATCCTGTCTCTCCTCCCCTCTTTATGAGGCTTCCCTCAACCTCACCCGCACCTCAGGCTGCCCTTGAGGTTTCTAGGGGCCTCTGTCTGACTTGAGCCCGCTTGGTCATGCCCTCCTCGACTTTCAGTAATGCTTGAGGTGACTTCAAGAGGGGCCAAGCCTTTGATGTGCGGAGAAAGGCAGACCCCAGTGCCTGTCTCTCCTGGCGCCCACCCTTCCTTCCCGGCCACTCCCACTGCCCATCACTGCCCGCACCGCATCCTTTTCTCCCGCCTCTTTCCCAGAAACACCCTCAGAAAAGTATTTGTCACATGTGCCTTGGCCTGTTTCTTTCCTGCAAGGATCATTTGATCGTTGGAAATTATGTCTCATTATGGAATGATAGTCTTTGTCCATGAGAAAGTTGTGCCAAAGCAAACATTTTTTCTCTTTTATGCCAAAGCAAACAACTAACTGCATCACCTGGCTCGGGGCCACGGTTATAGCCCATCTTTAAAACGTCCAGAGACTTTGGAGGCGTTTAGTGTCTCTGAAGAATGCATAGGTTCCCAGTGAAGAGGAGGGTTTTGTTGTACAGTCTAAACATGGGGGACACTGGTGAGCAGAGATGAGTGTGGAATCTTACAGGTGTAAGAGAGAGCTGGAAAAGGATGGTTTCTGGTGAATCTGAAATGACGAAAGGGTTATGATGATAGAAGGAACCAATTTGTCTTAGACTCGGGGGTTATATGTTCTGAGCCGAGGGCTAGGTTTTTAAAATTAGTTTTCTAAAAAGTAGCTTGAAACCTGCCTTGGAGGGGAAGTCTGGCCTAGTCTCATGAAAAGAGAAGAATGCTTTTGGAGGGCGTGCTGTGTATCAGAGCCCAAAACCAGAGCCCTTCTACTGCTGGAAGAGTCCAGAAAGCCAACCTGGGTTCTGCCTCACTCCAGACACAAATCAGGCACCTGCAGCTCTTGGGGGCCACAGGATGTTCATATCAAATGAAGAAAATACTCTGATGACCTAGAGAGAGTTGACAAGTAGAGCAAGCCCACCAGAGCCTCAAAATGCGGGAATATTGAAGTAACAACAACCCCTCATACGCTGAACAAAGCTATGCCAAACTCCAGGATATAATCTCTGTTCTCATAAATCATCACCTCCATGTAACAGCACGTTTGTGTATTCAGTGTTCAGCCTGGTCGGTGGTTTTCTACAAGTGGGAAACAGGCAGTCAGGTGCCTGCTCTGAGACACAGCCCCAAGAAACCCCACCCCCATTATTTCCCAGAGGATGCCATTATAGGGCGATGAGCCTGAACTTCCTCCAGCTGGAATCTGTTAAAACTCCACTTGCTTAGAAAAGAACTTGCAGGTTAGGGGTGAAATCAACAAGCAGCATCCTAAAGGAAAAGAGAAAAGACATGGTGCTGTCTTCAGCTGATGGCAAGAGAGCTGCTGCCTGGGGGGCTGGGGGAATCCCAGGGTGGGGAGTGGCTCCCTGTCAGGAAGCTCCTTCCCCATGTTGGGAGAGGTTCTAGATTCTAGAGGGTCTTCTGCAGGCTTCGGAGAATTGTTGGTCCTTAATGAGATTGGCAGGGGGGAGACAATGACTAAGTAGTCCTTTCAGGGCTTGGCAGAAACATAGAACACAGCTGCAGAGAGAGCTGGGAAATGTAAACACATCTGGAAAGGCACGTGGACAGCAAGGGGAAAATACACAGAAGCCAGGAGAATGACACAGTGCAA
>CAUYTI010117180.1:0-15808 GCA_963575145.1 Galago senegalensis
GTGGGCGCCTGTAGTCCCAGCTACTTGGGAGGCGGAGGCAGGAGACTCGCTTGAGCCCAGGAGTTGGAGGTTGCTGTGAGCTGTGATGCCATGGCACTCTACCCAGGGGGATAGCTTGAGGCTCCGTCTAAAAAAAAAAAAGAAAAAAAAGAAACTTTGATACTTCTTGTCTCATCTCTTTGGAACACATCCACATCTGTCATGGACAGTTCCTTGTCAACTCACACCAATGGCAGCAGTGTCTTACCTCAGGCAGGTCACCCTTATTTACTTCCTTGCTTTAGAGTCTTCTAATTAGCCTCAGCAATGCTCTTAACCCTCACACCAATCTCATCTTTAAAGTGTAAGGGGATTAATTCTGCCAGAAGCAACTTCCAATGAACATGACACCAAATGATAGAGAAACCTTCCAACCTCCCCATCTATAGGTAGACAATTCCAAGAGGCATTCTGTATGATTCTCTGAGGTCCTAGCTAAGTCCAGTCCCCGTTACGTATATAGTAATCTCAGTAATGCACTATTATATTGATTTTAATTCTTTTTTTGGCTTGATTCTGTCTCCTACCTCACTGCTGCTTCCTGGGATCACCTCCTAAATAAATTACCAGCACCTACATCTTTGGCTTAGTTCTCCTTGAGAGTGAACCCAAACTAAGATACTGAGTAAGCTTGATGAAAGTATTTCAAAATGTATATGAAAACACTACACTGTACCCCATGTTTGCATTAATGTATACAGCTATCATTTAATAAAAAAAATTACAAAAAAAATAAAAAAAAGAAATTCAAGCATTCAGAAAAAAAAAGATACTGAGTAGTAGAATTCTTTCTGATGGAATGTAGGCAGAAATTATGATTGTCACTTCTGCACTTGAATTCTAAAAGCCTCCCAAGCAATAATACATGTTCTCTCACTCTGCCATCCAATAATAGATCATAGGACTCAGACTTCAGGGAATGGCAAGAGGAGAAAATAGAATGCCTTTAGTCCCATATTCTTACTTTAGGAAAATGCAAACATAAGAACCACTCCATCAGTAACACTACTGTTGCACTATTTTATGAGAGAAAATTAAAACTTTATTACATTAAGTCAATGAAAAATTAGCTTATATGCCATTAGGCTACCCTAAAAAATACAATTTGGCACCATCTTTTTTTCTCATTGGTGGAAATTTCAGGAGTGCAAAATTATTTTATCATTTTATTATTGTTTTCTCATAATGAGAATACAGGCACCCAGATGAATGGAGCAAACATCTCTCTGATAAATCTTCAGTTCAAAGTTTTGGGGATAGAAGTTCTCTACTCTCTTAGGTGTTTCATAAAAAAACCTAAGAGCTATTCCACATCATTCCTCTGAATAGACTCAAATTCATTTCCCGATGATGAGAAGAAAAGCTTGTGTTTAAACTCATCTGATGAATGTAGTGATAGATCATACTAGACAAGTAAGTTGTGGTGTTTGCCTAATGGCAGCTTGATACATTAATATATTTATAGGAAAATTCTGGACCTTTCCTGTAGTTACCAGAGCAGGAGTCTTCATATTAACACTAGCCCCATAGGTGAGGATTTCAGCCATCTGCTACCTCCCAGAAATAGAAAAATCCAACAGTGGCATTTCTTTGACACACATTTTCCACTCTTTCATTCACTAATAACTAAATATATAATGGATTGAGCTTAAAACCTGCACTATTCCACTGGAGGTGTCTCATTAACTACAAAGTAGACTTAAATGAGGAAGAAATAAAAATGAATGGTACATGAGAAAACCAGAGGGATAAATTTGAGATAAGATAGCTTTTTCACATTAACTTTTAAACTTGCTCAAATTTCAAAGAATTGAAGATTTTAAGGCCAGATTCAGTAGCTCATGCCTGTAATCCTAGCACTTTGGGAGGCCAAGGCAGGTGGATCTCCTGAACTCAGAAGTTTGAGACCAGCCTGAGCCTAGTGAGACCCTGTCTTACTAAAAATAGAAAACTATCTGAGTGTTGTGGTGGGTGCCTGTAGTTACAGTTATTCAGGAGGCTGAAACAAAAGGATCACTTGAGCTCAACAGTTTGAGGTTGCTGTGAGCTATGATGCCACAGCACTGAGTTTCTGTCAAAAAAAACAAAAGAAAGAAAGAAAGATAGACAGAAAGAAAGAAAGAATTAAATTTATTTCCTTGAGACCTTTATCCTCAATCAGTCATAGTCATTTCTATCTCACCCTTCAAAGTCAAATTTCCAATGTTTATTTACATTCCCTGTTAATATTCCTCACTTCCCACTTCTTTTTATTTATTTATTTATTTATTTATTTATTTATTATTGAATGGTAACTATGTACATTAATGCACTTCTGGGGTACAGTGTGGGGTTTTCACACACAATCTGAAACACTTCCATCAAACTGATTAAAATAGCCTTCATGTCATTTTCTTAGTTATTGTGTTAAAACATTCATATTCTACTCTTAGAAAGATTCACTTGTATCCTTGTAAGATAAACCTCAGAAGTGATCCCTCCAATTCTCCTCCCTCCACCTATTTCCCTCTCCCCTCTCCCTCCCCTCTCCCCATATTCTTAGACTGTTATTAGGTAACAGTTTTCATATAAAAGGTATAAATTAACTTCATAATAGGGGTGTGTACATTGGATACTTTTTCTTCCATTCTTGTGATACTTTGCTAAGAAGAACATTTTCCTGCTCCATCTATGTGAACATGAAGGACATAAAGTCTCCATCTTTCTTTATGGCTGCATAGTATTCCACGGTCCTACTTCCCACTTATTATCCTACTGCACTATGGCTTCTGTTCCCAGTGAATGTGCTTTCACCAAGGCCATAATCTGTCTTTTTGTAACTAGGTCTAGCTATTTTGTATAAATATGTCAATACATACGTAGTGTCACTTTTAATGACCTAAAATGTGCACATTTGTGCAAACTGTTTCTTCAGTTACCAACAAATCTTTGTTAGTTTTCCAGCCTTTGGAGCATGATGCACTGGAAATAAATCAAAGCTGTTCTACTCCCTAACTGTGCAGCCTCAGGCCAAGTTCTTATTCTCTCTATCCCTCCATTTTTCACCTATAAAATGGGAATTAGCCACATAGCATGTATCTTGTAAGGGTGCTGTGAGCATTGAAGGATTCAATAAGTATTATATTTGGCATATAATACATTCCAGTTATTTTTATCTGATCTTATTACCTTTATTAAGCATCACTATACATACTATTCTTATGGTATAGGCTAATGTTTACTCACAACCAATGTCTTTTTTTCTTTTTTATCAGCGTAACTAAAAGTATAATTGACAAATAATGTTGCATATAATTAAAAGCACGGTATGTTGACTTGATATGTGTACATCATGAAATAATTACCATAATCAAGCTAATTAATATATCCATTACTTTACAGTCACTTTCTTGTGATAAAAATGTTTAAAATTGGCTCAGTGCCTGCGGCTCAAGTGGCTAAGGCGCCAGCCACATACACCTGATCTGGTGGGTTTGAATCCAGCCTGGGGCTGCCAAACAACAATGAGGGCTGCAACAAAAAAATAGCCAGGCAATGTGGTGAGTGGCTGTAGTCCCAGCTATGTGGGAGGCAGAGGCAGGAGAATCACTCGAGCCCAGGAATTGGAGGTTACTGTGAGCTGTGATGTCACAGCACTTTACCCAGAGTGACAGCTTGAGGCTCTATCTCAAAAAAATATATATTTAAAATCTTCTCTTATTAAATTTCAAGCATATAATACACTATTATTAACTTCAGTCATTATGTTGTAAATTACGTATCCAGAATTTACTCATCTCATACCTGCACATTTGTACATTGTGACTAACAATTCCCCATTTCTATCCCTGGTACCCACTTACTGGTTCTCTGTTTCATATGTGACTTTTTAGATGACACATATAAGTGAGATCATGTAGTATTTGTCATTTTATGATAGCTTATGTCACTTAGCATAATGTTTTCTAGGTTCATCCATGTTGTTGCAATGGCAAAAGTTCTCCTTTTAAAGACTAAATAGTATTGCATCATGTATATGTACCACACTTTCTTTATACATTTATCTACCAATAGACACATAAGTTGTTTCCATGTCTTGGCTGTTGTGAATAATACTTTAATGTACATGGAGTATAGATAACTCTTTACCCATCCTAATAGGTGTGAGATGATGTCTCATTGTGATTGAGATTTGCATTTCCCTGGTGGTTAGTCATATTAAGCACATTCTCACAAACTTGTTGGCCACTTGCATGTCATCTTTGGAAAAAGATGTCCTTTTGTCCATTTTTTAATCAAATTTTTTTTGGCTTTGAGTTGTATAGCTTCCTCATATGTTTTAAATATTAACCCTGTATTAGATGTGTGGTTTGCAAACATTTTCCCTCATTCTGTAGGTAGGTTTTCATTTTGTGGATTCTCTTCTTTTTTCTTCAGATTGATATAAGGATACAGACAATTGGGTTGCATTGTTTGCATGTGTTAGGTAAAGTCCAAAATGTAGTTGCGTCCCCTCATCCAGGAGGTGTGCCATGTACACTTACATTGTGCCTGTTAGATGAGAACACACCAATCCCCCTGCCTCCTACCCTCTTCCCATTGCCCTCTCCCCAACTTGAGTGTAATTGTGTTTTTCTCTTGTGTAGGGGTGTATTTGTTCCTCTCCTGATTTCATATTAGTTTGGGTACTTTAGATACCTGTTTTTCCATTCTTGTGACACTTAACTAAGAAGAATGTTCATCAACCCCATCCAGGTAACTACAAAAGATGTAAAATCCTCATCTTTTCTTATGGTTGAATAAAATTCCATGGTATATGTATACCACAGTTTATTAACCGGTTCATGTGTTGATGGGCACTTGGGTTGATTCCACATCAGGGTGATTATGAATTGAGCTGTGATAAACATTCTAGTGTAAATGACATTATGGTAAAATTATTATTTTCTTCTGGGTAGATACCCAGTAATAGGATTACAGGATCAAATGGGAGGTCTACTTTTAGTTCTTTGAGGATTCTCCATAGTTCTTTCCAAAGAGGATGTATTAGTTTTCCGTACCACCAAATATAGAGAATATCATAAAGATAGTCATAAAAAGGAAGCAGGGAGGATAGAAAAGAGAAAAGAAGGGAAAAGAAGAAAAAGGCTGGAAAACCCTTAACAAAGATAGAAACCTTGATATTAACAAAAATAAAAATACTTAAAAATGAAAAAAAAATGCAATGGAATATATTGCTTGAATACCAGGTGTTGCACCAAAAGGAAAAAAAAATATATATAATGCATTATATTGCTGGGACACCAGGTGGCCCTCTGCAGTTAGGAAATGAAAAAATAAAATAAAATAAAATAAAAAGCACTCTTCCGGGGCTGTGTGGTGGGGGTAGGAAGTTACTAGCTAGTTGCTGTGGAGACTGGGTCTTGTTTTCCTAGTTTATTTGATTGTAATCTGGGTGGGGTTGCTGAGTTGAGCATCCAATCCCTGTAGGGTTGGGGGCCTGAAGCTTATGCCAGACTGTATGAGAGACGTGCCTTAACCCTCCAAACAGTTTGCTGAGACTATAAAGTAGTCTGTGTGTTTGATGGGATCTGGCCAATTTACCCATGTCTTTGTCAGAGTCAGCCCAAGGGTGTCTGCCCACACCCAGCAGGCAGTCAAAGCAGTCATATGCTGAGTCTCTAGAGGCTGTTCCTCCCCTGTAGCTCTCCCACAGTGTATTTTACACTGCTTACAAAGATTAACTGAAATTAAATTTAAGACTCAATGTAGACCTGAAATCATGAAACTCCTGGAAGAAAATAGGGAGAAAACTTAAGTTAGTTGGCTCAGCACCCATAGCACAGTGGTTATGGCACCAGCTACATACACCAAAGTTAGTGGTTCGAACCAAACTCAGGCCAGCTAAAACAACAATGACAACTGCAACAAAAAATAGCCTGGCATGGCAGGTGCCTGTAGTCCCAGCTACTTGGGAGGCTGAAGCAAGAGAATCGCTTCAGCCCAAGAGTTTGAGGTTGCTGTGGGCTGAGACTCCATGGCACTCTACCAAGGGCGACATAGTGGGACTCTCCTCAAAAGAAAAAAAAATTGGCAAATTCTCAGCAGTGATTTTCTGGATATGGCACTAAAAGCACAAACAACAAACCCCCAAACAAGCAAATGCTTGTGGATATCTAATTTCTCCAATACCAGTTACTGAAGACACTGTTCTTTCCACGTTGAGAGTTCTTAGTGTCCTTGTCAAAAATTAGTTGGCCATGCAGGTGTGAGCTTATTTGAGGGCTGTTTTATATCAAAGATATGTGTGCCTGGTTTTTTTTTGGCCCGGGTTGGGTTTGAACCTGCCACCCTCAGAATATGAGGCCAGCGCCCTACTCCTTGAGCCACAGGCGCCACCCTGTGTACCTGTTTCTTATGTGATAACCATACTATTTAATTACTTTAACTTCATATAGTTTGAAATCAGGAAGTATGATGCCTCCAGCTTTGTTCTTCTTGCTAAGGATCAATTTAGTTATTTGAGGTCTTTTGTAGTTCCATATAAATTATTGGATTTTTAAAATATTTCTGTGAAGAATTCCAGTGGAATTTTGATAGGAATTTCATTGAATCTATAGATATAGACGTATTTTCTGTAAGTATTCTTCCGAGCCAAGAAATAGAATATCTTTCCTTTTATTTCTATCTTCTTCAATCAGTGGCTTGTAGTTATCAATGTACAGATCTTTCCACTCCTCAGCTGATATTTTTCTAAGTACTTTATTCTTTTTGATGCTATTGTAAATGATATTATTTTCTTAGTTTTTCTTCCAAGTAGATTGTGATTATGAATGGAAACATAACTGACTTTTACATACTTATTTGATATCCTATAAGTTTACTGAATTTTCTTATTAATTATAACATTTTTTTGTGGTACCTGTAGGGCGTTCTATATGTGAGATCACATCACCTGCAAACAGAAACTATCTGAGTTCTTCCTTTTTTCTTTTTCCTGTGTCTCCCTTCCTTTCTGATGGATGTCTTTTATATCTTTTTTTCTCTTAATTGCTCTGGCTAAGACTGCCAGTACTATTATGAATACAAGTGGTAAGAGCAGACATCCTTATATTGTTTCTGACCTCAGAGAAAAATCTTTCAGCTTTCCCATTGAGAATAATGTTATCTGTGGGCTTTCCATACAAGGTCTTTACTATGTCAAGGTACATTCCTTCTGTAGCTAATTTGTTGAAAGCTTTTTTTTTGTTTGCAATATTTGGCTGGGACTGGGTTTGAACCCGCCACCTCCGGCATATGAGGCTGGCACCCTACTCTTTTGAGCCACGGCACTGCCCTGTTGAAAGTTTTTTTTATCATGAAAGTATGTTAAATTTTGTCAAATGATTTTTCTGCATCTGCTGAAATTATATGGTTTCGCCCTTCATTCTGTTAACTTCTTGATTTACATATGTTAAACCGTTTGTGCATCCCAAAGCTGAATCCCACCTGATCATAGTATATTGTCCTTTTAATATGCTGTTGAATATGATTTGTTAGTATTTTGCTTAGAATTTTTGCATTTATATTCATCAGGGATATTGCACAGGCAATAATTTTGAGAGATGTTATTAGTGAACAAGTAGGAGACAAAAATTAAATGTAATATTTGATTTTATATACACGAATACATAAATGTGTGCATACATGTATAATATACAAATGCCTTTAAGAAAATCATTAGAATAAAATACTGCAGATTAAAAAAAATAGCAGATATTATAGGTTGAATTATAGATGTTCTCAAAAAAATATGTGTTTAAGTCTTATCCACAACTATCTCAGAACATGACCTTATTTAGAAATAAGGTGTTTATAGAGGTAATCAAGTTTAAATGAGGTCCAAGATAAGTGGTGGTCTTATAGAAAGAGATTTAAACAATGATATACACACATACACACGCACACAGAGAAGAAAGGTAATATGGAGAGACTCAGGGAGAATTCCATATGAAGTTGGAAGAATGGAGTGATGTATTTATAATCCAATGGATCCAAAAGATTGCTTTCAGATTACAAAACTAGGAAGAAGCTAGGAAGGCATCCCCTACAGGTTTGAGAGGAAACATGGCCCTATCCATATCTTGACTTCAGACTTCTAGCCTCTAAACTACAAGATAATAAATTTCTGTTTTTTAAGCCATCCAGTTTGTGGTACCATACTATGGCAGGCTTAGTAAAGTAATTCACTAGGCCTTATATTTATGTGAAATGTTTTAGGGTAATAATATTTTATTTTATTTCTGTGTTATACATATGTATATTTGTACCTATAATAAAGATTGAGGTTTTATAATAATATAAAATAATAAATGGCAGAGAGTTATACATTTTCTCAGTCCCACCAATAGGAAAACAACTCAGCTTAAAAACGGGGAAGAATCCTATAGCACAGGAAGGGAGAGAAGAGGGGGAAAACTTTCATAGTACAACAGGACACATGTCTTCAAAATTCTGAAGCACAAATCATCATCAATATTTTCTATTTATGCTTACTTAGCTTGGAAAAACCATGATACATCAGTTTGTTTTATTTTTATTTGCCTTCAATAACATTAAGATTGAAGCTATTATCATATGAGAGACAATGGCATATCCTGGTTAGATGTAGGGGCTCCAGGGCTACACGGTGTGTCTTACTCTTACTGCTTACTAACCATGTCCTCACTGTAGCTCAGTTCTTTTATTTTTAAAGTCAAACAACCATGGAACTGCCACCATGTTGTGATGAAGATTAAATAAGTACAGAATGGACACTTACAACACTTAGGGAACAGTGGAAGTCAGAAATAAATATTAGCCTCTTATTAATATTTTCTTTTTTTTATTATTGTGGATTCATTGAGGACACACAGAACCAGGTTACATTGATTGCTTTTGTTAGATAAGGACCCTCTTATAATTTTGTCCCGCCCCCCCAAAAGATGGACCCCGACCCCTTCCCTCTTGTTTCCCCCCTTCCCTCTTTCCCTTTCTCAGCTCTCCCCATCCCCCACTCCCTACCATGTACTAAGACCTTATTTGACCTCATATCAGAATTGAGTACATAGGATTCTTCATTCTCCATTCTTGTGATGCTTTACTAAGAATAATGTGTTCCATTTCCATCCAGGTTACTATAAAAGATGTAAAGTCTCCATCATTTTTAGTGGCTGAATAATATTCCATGGTATACATATGTGACAGTTTGTTAATCCATTCCTGGGTTGGATTCCAGCATTTAGGCTGTTTCCACATTTTGGCTATTGTAAACTGAACTGCAGTAAATAGTCTAGAGCAAGTGTCCCTGTGGTAAAAGAATTTTTTTTTCTTCTGGGTAGATGCCCAGTAATGTGACTGGAGGATCAAATAGGAGATCTAGTTTGAGTTCTTTGAGGGTTCTCTATACTGCCTTCCAAAAAGGTTGTATTAATTTGCATTCCCACCAGCAGTGTAAAAGTGTTCCCTTCTCTCCACATTCATGTCAGCATCTGCAGCTTTGAGATTTTGTGGTGTGGGCCATTCTCACTGAGGTTAGAGGATATCTCAGGTTGGTTTGATTTGCATTTATCTAATAATCAAGGATGATGAGAATTTTTTCATATGTTTGTTAGCCATTCATCTATCTTCTTTAGAGAAGGTTCTATTCATCTCTCTTGTCCTGTGATCTATATCCACAAGCAAAAGGCTGAAACTGGACCCACACCTTTCTCCACTCATGAAAATTGATTCAAGATGGATACAATTAAAATCCTCATAGAAATTATGGGTAAAACACTGGAAGCTATCAGCCTGGGGAAGAACTTTATGAGGAACACTTCCATGGCAATCACAACAACAACGAAGATAAACAAATGAGACTTAATATTTTCATACCTGAATAGAGCATTTGTAATTTAATTGCAATTTTAATTATGTGGATTTGTATTTAATGGCATAGGTTGGCTTTTAGAATGTGATGTTTGCCTAAATAAGTGAATTCACAAAACTATAAGTAGGATATCATCTCATTGCTAATTTTAAATACAGATGGTTATATTTGCATAGTGGAATTTCTAAAAACAATATGTCTGTATACATATGTGTGTATATATGTATATATATGTGCATGTTTGTGAGTGTGTGTGTGTATGTATTCAGACATTACCAGTGCTTATTCATGATCCACAAGTAATTAATGATTTCCATCTTGATTTTGGAATTGAAAAAATTAATAAGGATTAACAAAAATTTCCAAATGTGAAACATCCATACACCAAGAGATTTAAGTAATAGGGTGATCTTAGCACTAATGAATGAGTATACCCACATGACAGTCCCAATAGGGCAGTTTCAGGGAAATTATTGATGCCAAGGGGAAGGTCAAGTTGGTCCCTCAAGGAAACCTTACACTCAGCAGTCAGACATCTCCGTTACCTAGGATTTCAGTGAAGATCATGATATGAAAGTAGTTTCACATATTCATCTCTCTGTGCTCTCAAATTAAGCCCTTGAATCCATAGTGGGCTACTCTGTTTACCTACATAGTTAGCAGTGACTTCCATGGGGAGGGCAATGGAGGAAGTTGCATAAAATTGCCTAGGGCTTCCAGAAGGGGAGGACTTTGACACAGTGAGGTGCAGAGGAAAAGTTGAGTCAGGGTCATTCAGTTGAGGGTCTGAGTAACAATCAATACATGTGAATTCAAACAACTGTAAAGTACTTTCCTGGTGCAATTAAAAATATTAAAAGGAAAGGAAAACATACACATGCTCAGAATTTGTAATACAAAATCATATCAAGTTCTAAATGAGATGCATCTCTAAACCAACAAAGGATTTAGCCTGAACACATGAAAACTAATTCACAGAAAGTATCATCCTCTTTAATCAGCATGGTCCAAATGAAGTTCAGGATGCACAGTTGTAGATGAGCAATAGTGTGAATAAAACCCAGAAAATTCAGTCCAGGCAAAAGTGTTTCACATTAAGGATTCGCTGAGACATTGTTTTGGGATTGCTGGCACCAGAGAAAGTATAAAAATTTTAGTACATTAGAAAAAAGTGATTAAAAATAGTATGTGAAGATTCTGTTGGTGCTCCCTATACCATATAAACCGAGAAAATGAATGTGTCCAATTTAGAGGCTCAGCAAGAGTATACACATTGTAAGAAAAAAGTATATGCAGGTGACACCTATTCAGATGTTCATGAATATTTGTTCACTCTCCATGTATTATTTTATTGCTTTTTTTCACATTATGTAGCCAGGGATCTGTAGATAAACATACAACAAAACAAAACAAAACCACTTTCACTTAATATGTACATAAGTAATAAAAGTATAAAGAAAAATTTTAAGGAAAAAAACAAATTCTTGATAGCGGTTACCTCTGGAGAATAGGAAAGCTAATGCAATTACAGAAGATTTTAAACTGAGTTTCAATTGCATATGTAATATTTCTTAATTTGAATGTATAGAAGTCTTATATATTGTTTTATATTGCTGCTTGTACCCTTAAAATATCTAGTAACAATGCTTCTATAAAATTTAATTCTAATTTTTAAAATAGTCCAACATGAAGGCTATGTTAACCAGTTGGATGAAAGTATTTCAAATTGTATATAGCAACAGCATTCTGTATCCCATGATAGCATTAATGTACACAGATACGATTTAATAAAAAAAAATTCCATACTAATTTAGAAAACATGGGCAGTATAGTCAAGTCTGGAGATAACCATGCAGTCAGTAAGTAATCCTACCAGCTCACTAATTTTAAAAAATATGTATATTGGGCAGTGCCTGTGGCTCAAAGGAGTAGGACACTGGCCCCATATACTGCAGGTGGCAGGTTCAAACCCAGTCCTGGCCAAAACCTACAAAAAAATATGTATTGTATCTGGTACTTTCTCCAATCACTTTGTCTTAGCATGCATATAACAATGTATATACACATATGTTACCCAAAACATGAGAACTTAATATATGTAATTTTCAGCATTTTCACTCTTTAGCTATAGTAATGTGGCATATTTTGAAAAGTTTTATCTATAAATATCTTACTTTTTGTATGAATTATCATTTGATGTCAAATGAGTCCAACTATATATATATATTTGTGTGTTTGTATAAAATATATACAGTCTATGTTTATATAAATCATATGATAGAATTGAGTACAAATGACTGCACATATTCATCATATCAAATACAAGGAAATGAGTTTAACTCACCTATTAAAAGGGGAGTCAGAGGGGAGGGGTGGGGTAGGATGAGTGGAGAAAGGGTGATTGGTGGGATCATGCCTATGGTTCATCTGATAAGGGTACATGTGAATCTTTCTAAATCTAGAATATAAATGTCTTAACACAATAACTAAGAAAATAACATGAAGACTATGTTAACCAGTTTGATGAAAATATTTCAAATTGTGTATAAAAACAGCACACTGTACCCCATGACCGTATTAATGTACACGACTATGATTTAATTAAAAAAATTAATATTGCCTATTGAAAAAAATCCAGCACTGGTTTTTTAAAGAGACATGCCTAAAATAAATATACTCAAATAGATTAAAATGTAAAAATAAGCCACCATATTTCAGTTATTACAAATATAAAGAAAGCAGATCTATATTCTTGATATTTATGAAGTTATAATAGAGACCAAAATAGATTTTGAAAAATCCCCAAATCCTCACATTGATAATTATAAAGGCGAATTTCACAAGGAAGATATGAGCTATTGATATTTATGTATACAGTGACACAGCAAAAATAGTCATAAAATTAAAACTACAAAAGCTACAAGGAGGGATAAAAAGAAACATTCTAATAATAAATAATCCTACTACGCTTGCCTTGATCCAAGAATTTTTATGTGCACAAAAATTTAGTAAGAGTAGGGAATATGGCAGATCTTATAGACATACTGAACTCTGATGCCTGATATTAGAGAATACAACTAAATTTCAGATTATTCAGGAATATTCATGAAAATTGACTATATCTAAAATTGCTAAACATATTTGGGGCAAAATGGAAATATATTAAAGTCATGGAATTAAATGAGAATAATGGGAATGAAAATAGCACATATCAGAATCTACAACTAGAGCAGTTGTCAGAGAAAATTTTGCAACATTAAATACATACATCAAAAATTTAAATACATTAACTGAACATTCAATTTAAAACCAGATACCAAACCACAATGTAACTAAAGAAGGCAGGAAGAAGGAAGCATAATAGGTATAAGTAGAAATGAATGAGTTAGAAAAAATTACAATAAAATGTGTGCATTTTTTTATAGGTCAGCAAAATTAATAAATTACTGAGTAAATTAATCAAGAAAATAGAAAATTAATAAAAAATAATTTAAGAAAATTAACCAGGAAAATATAAAAAATTAAAATATCTAGGAAGTAATAGATATCTAATCAAAGGACATTTTTAAGACAAAGTGAAAATTTTTCAAAACTCTTCAAATTCATTTGAAAACACAGATGAAATGGATAAATTTTTAGAAAAATGTAACTTAGTAAAATTGACCCCAGTAGAAACAGAAAGTCAAAACAGAACAATTACATCAAAGAAATGTAAAAAATGATTAAGGGGAAGGGGCAAGATGGCCAATTACAGACTACTTTTGCCAGAAGTTCCTGTTCAGAAGGAGAAAAGTTGGACTGCAGTGAACTCAGAGAAGTTGAAATTAGGGAGTAAAGCCCAAGGAGAATAAATCAAGGTGCGTGTCATCCCCACTGAGACAAGCTACAAGGCCAAGAAAGAGGACGAAAGATAAGAAATCAGGTAGGGAAATATTAGACTAAAGGTGCCTGGTTCCAAGAGGACAGGAGATAATGCTCTCCCAACCGGTAGGCCTGCTGTGGCTTCCCGCAACAGAGCAGGGAACAAATGACCCCTCATTTCACCCCATGGGAGTGACCTTCCCTCTCCCCACCACCCTTGCAAAAGGAAACAGTGGCATCATGATTTCAGCTTAGGTGCGGAGACTTTTGGTCTCTTCTGGCTCTCATTCCTTTTAGAGACCTTTCTCCAGCCTTCTGAAGAGTCCCCTCCTGGTGTCTGTTCCAGCGACCCCTGGTGATCCTTGGTGGAATCAGTGGCTATGTCCATGGATCCCACTCCTTCAGCTGTCAGCCGCTGGGGAGCAGGGCCTTAGCTGTTAGAATATCCTATGAATTGGGTAGAGGGCAGGCTGACACCAGCAAAGAATCAGGTTGCACTATCTCAGCACACTCTGACTGTAGCCCTGAAAGAGAGCTTCACAAGTATGTAGGGAAAGGCCCTTAAGGAGAAGCTTCAGCACATTGGCAAAGGGGTGGTTAGCTCTAGTTCTTGGGTCCTCCAGATCCAGTCATCCTGCCAGTTTTAGTTGCCAAATAGGTCTGTATGGTGCTTCCTGAGGGTTCCCAATTAGATTATCTCTTAATAACTATTAAGGTACAACCTATCATTTCAATTACAAAAAGTATAATTCATATAAAAAACTGAAAATACTCATGGGGAGGAGTCAACAAAAGAATTCTGGCAACATGAAATTACAGAGCAGATCAACTCCTCCAAGAGATTACAAGGGAGATACAGCAGAAAATACCATTCATAGAGAAATTGCTGAAATGCCAGAAATAGAATTCAGAATATACATAGCAAATAAGATTATTGGAATTAAGGAGAATATGGAAATAGAATTAAAATAATAATCCAAAAGTTGTCACAAGAAATTAGTAAATTTAAAGACAAAGTCACCAAGGATATGGACATAATGAGGAAAGATACAGCAGAGCTTAAGAAATTGAAAAAGGCAATGAGAAGTTTCAAAACACAGTAGAGAGTCTTGGAAAAATAGTACTTTGTTTCATATACAAACAGAAAAAACCCCCAAATGTTCAATACAATTTTGAGAAATAAAAACAAATTGGAAAGCATCATGTTACTAGACTTCTGGTTATACTAGAAGTCTGTAGTATCATCACCTGTCTGATCCAAACACATAGTACTGACACAAAAATGGAGATATAGGTCTGTGAAATAGAGACTTTAGAGATGAACCTACCCACATAAGTGCCATCTGCTCTTTGACAAACCAAACAAAGACATGCACTGGGGAAAAAAATCCTTGTTTAATAAATGTTTCTGGGAGAACTGGTTAGCCACATGTAGAAGACTGAAACTGGACACACAAATCTCACCACAAACAAAAATTGCCTCTCTGGATAAAAGATTTAAATTTAAGACACATGCATTAATGTATACATGATCTATGCATTTATGATTTAATAAAAAATAAAAAAATGAAAGAATAAAAATTCTAGAAGAGTATGGGGAAAACACTTCACAAAATAGGCCTAGGAAAATATTTCATGAAAAAGATCCCCTGGCAATTTCAGGAACACCAGAAAGAAATAAATTGGATGTGATCAAGCTAAAAAGCTTCTGCATAGCTAAGGATACTACAACTAAAGCAAACAGACAGCCTTCAGCATGAGAGAAGATTTTTGCATGGTAAGAATCTGACAAAGGCCTAGTAACGGAAATCTCCCTAGAACTCTAATTAATGAATAAGAAAAGAGCAAACAACCTCATTTAAAAGTGGGCAAGAGACTTGAACAGAAACTTCTCTATGGCCTACAGATACATGAAAAAATGCTCACCATCCTTAATCATCAGAGAAATGCAAATCAAAACTACTCTGAGGTATCATCTAACTCCAGTGAGATTAGCCCATATCACAAAATCCCAAAACCAGAGATGCTGGCGTGGATGTG
>CAUYTI010117181.1:0-14694 GCA_963575145.1 Galago senegalensis
TGTGGTCCCAGCTACTTGGGAGGCGGAGGCAAGAGACTCGCTTGAGCCCAGGAGTTGGAGGTTGCTGTGAGCTGTAATGCCATGGCACTCTACCCAGGGGGGACAGCTTGAGGCTCTGTCTCAAAAAAAAAAAAAAAAAAGAAACACATTCTTCTCAGTAAAGTATCACAAGAACGTAAATGCAAGTATCCAATGTAGTCAATTTTATTAATAAGCCAGTAGATGATCTAACACACCCACATAGGAGAAAAACTTAATTATATTCAATTTTGAGGAGGGGGAATGAAGGAGAGGGTAGAGGAAAGGAGGGTTTGGTGTGCTCTTCCTTCCTTTTCAGTGTGGGGCACAACTAAAAGAGGGGCTCTACCTAACAAATTCAAAAATTGTTATCTGGGCTTGGCGCCTGAAGCGCAGTGGTTACCGTGCCAGCCACATGCACTGAGGCTGGTGAATTCAAACCTGGCCCGGGCCTGCTGAACAACAATGACAACTGCCACAACAACAATAAAATAGCCGGGCAAGCTATTGTGGTGAGTGCCTGTAGTCCCAACTACTTGGGAGGCTGTGGCAAGAGAATAGCTTAAGCCGAAGAGTTTGAGGTTGCTGTGAGCTGTGATGCCACAGCACTCTACTGAGGACAACATAGTGAGACTCTGTCTCAAAAAAAAGAAAATTGTGATCTAGTTGTTTGTACCCTTATAATAACCTGAAATTAAATAAATAAATAAGTAAACAAGCAAACAAACTCATACTTTCTATATGTTTTCATTTCTGTGGAAACAATCGATACCTCTAATACTTATTGTGAATAAAGAGATACACATTTAGAAACTAATTTCAAAAAGAAACAATATAAATGAAATGCATGCATATAAACATTTTGAAAATAAAAAAAATTACTGTTCGACATTTGTTAATTTCATTTTGTAGGCATTAGAAGTTAGATTATTTAATTGAATAAGTTTTTGATTATTATTAATCCAAAAATGATGATGAAATTGTCTTCCTACAATTGTTATAAATAAGTTTTGTATTTTAGTAGGCCTTTCATTCATGTTAAAGTAGAAACATAGGTAAAATAACTTGCTATAATGAGTAAATACAGTAGGAGAATTTCCTTTTCAAATAAGGAGAAATATACATGGAAGTTTAGTATTATTTCCAAAGAATATGAGATAGATGCTGAATTCTGAACCTCTTCTACCTAAAAATATGAATTATACTTGCTTGAATTTCAACTTAATTTTAAATTCTACCTCATGTGACTCTACACTAAATACCAGATAAATAAAATTTTATATGTGAAAAACAGAACTATAAAAGTAATGATAATATAGGTAAATACTCTTATCATTTTAATTTAAAAATTATAATTTTTATTTAAAAATCATGAAGTAATAGACTTAAATTTACCACAATGTAAAATTTCTTTTCATAATAAATGAAACTAACAAAAACAAAAACAATCCATCTTTTTCACAGACACTCTTAAGACATGATTTGAAAGGCCCTAAGGATAGAAACATTTTCAGAGATCAACAGGATAAAGACTAACAGTTAATACAGAAAAAAAAAGGACAATGATCAGGAATCTACAATTCATAAAAGAAGAGCTTTATCTGGCCTACGGGTTTATTACAATTGCTGATTAAAATTGTTTAACTTTACCAGGAATCATAAAAATGAAAATTCAAAGGTGTAATAGCACACCTACTGACTTGCCAAAGATTTTTAAAAATGCGACACTGTCATCCAACAGCAATTGTGTGGTAAATTGAATCCTTTCATATACTGATGGTAAGTAAATTAGAATATCCCTGGGTGTGGGGGCTGAAAGGAAGGGAATGGGATAGGTTTCTGTACTTCATATCCAAAGTCTGAAACATAGTTCTTTCCTTAGACTAGATATTTTACTGCTAATAATTTATCCTAAAGCAATAATATATATAAAATATCCTAAAGCAATTATATATATGTATACATATATATATAGCTTTAAGAATATTCTCTATAAGGTTATTTATAGATGCCAAACATTTAAAATAGCTTACATGTCTTCCAATTGGATATGGGTTACAAATTACAGAATATCCATACAGTGAAACACTATGCAGCCATTTTATTTATTTATTTTTATTTTTTTTGAAATAAAAATTATTTAATGAAGAACTGATAAAATTATAAATAACAAATATAAGTGGCCATAAGAAAATTTAAAAAATAAAAATAAAAGAATTCGGGTATTTTCTATTTAGAGCATTGAATTTGGGCTATGTAACCATATACTGCACATTGTAATATCCTTCTAGTTGGGATATATTAGACAACTGTATTAGGTAACGTTGGGCTTACAGAAATGGAAACTCTTAATTCAAAGTGGTTAAAACTATTGAGAAATGTATTATCTCACACAAGTGGAAATTCCAATATGGGCCAAGTTTTTCTTTTTGAGAGAGAGTTTCACTATGGTGCTCTGGGTAGAGTGTC
Organism: Galago senegalensis; assembly: GCA_963575145.1. NCBI lineage: Eukaryota > Metazoa > Chordata > Mammalia > Primates > Galagidae > Galago > Galago senegalensis. The sequence continues at coordinate 2,488 of CAUYTI010117181.1, forward strand.
ATGGCGTCACAGCTCACAGCAATCTCAAACTCCTGGGTTCAAGCAATTCTCTTGCCTCAGCCCCACCCCAAGTAGCTAGGACTACAGGCACTGGCCCACAACACCCGGCTATTTTTAGAGATGGGATCTCACTCTAACTCAGGCTGGTCTCGAACTCCTGAGCTCAAGCAATCCACCCACCTTGGCCTTTCAGAGTGATACAGGCGTGAGACACCATGCCTAGCCAATGAGTCAAGTTTTGAGATGGCTCAGTGGTATTATTTGGCATCCAGGTTCTTCCTGTCCTTCTTGTCTGCCATATTCCATGTAAACTTGATCCTAATACTGGCAGAAAGATGGCTGCAGCTCATCCAGAGACAACAGTGAGTAGTGGAGGAGGAGATATTAGTTCTCTCTTAGGAGTAAGTATATTGCTATGGCATTACAGGTCCACTCACAGGTGATACATAGGATAGTGGGGAAGGGAAATCTTCCTGGCAGGCAGAACTTCCGACCTCTACATCTGGTAATCCCCTGTGACTACAAGTTGCCCCCTTTGCCAGGAAGAAGAGAAGGGCTGTAACAAGGATCTACATGGTTTATGGCAGAGGCTAATGTTGCAGCTGAATGGACAAGGTCTTGAGAAGGAGTAAGTTTGGAGGAGGACTGATAATAAGAAAATTTGGAAAACAGGTATGCAAATTGACCTAGAATATATATCTTTTGTGCAAATAATCACCAAAAGTTTCTCTTTTTTGAAGAGGGATGCAGCCATTTTAAAGGCAATGTGAATGTCTATTTAGTGATGTAGGTGCCCAGGCAGTGATGTGGAGGACTGTTTACCAAAAGTTTAGGAGTGCCAATTTCCTGTATGACTGTTCCTTCAACAAATGTTATACCACATAAGAGAAGGCACTGACGTATACAAAGATGCAAAATTCAATTGTAACTATATGTGTGTGTGTGTGTGTATGTGTGTTTTCATGCGCGTGTGGAAACCAGATAGGTTACCTTAGTTTTTTTTTTTTTAACAATAGGTTACAGGTTACCTTAGTTTTTTTTTTTTTTAACAATTCTTCTGCAATGGATATGTATTATGTTTTAATAAGAACATTGTTTTTTTTTTTTTTTTTTTTTGAGACAGAGCCTCAAGCTGTCCCCCTGGATAGAGTGCCGTGGCATTACAGCTCACAGCAACCTCCAACTCCTGTGCTCAAGCGAGTCTCTTGCCTCCGCCTCCCAAGTAGCTGGGACCACAGGTGCCTGCCACAACGCCCGGCTATTTTTTGGTTGCAGCCGTCATTGTTTGGCGGGTCCGGGCTGGGGATTCGAACCCGCCACCTTAGGTGTACGTGGCTGGCGCCTTAGCCCGTTGAGCTATAGGCGTCGAGTCGGAACATTGTTATTTTAAATATAGGTACGCATAGACTTCTTCTGTAGAAATAGGTTATACTTGCATGGTATTTAAACTGTGCTAAGGATTGTTTTGGTTATGTATATTACCAACAACTAATAACAACCCCTAAAATCCAGGTACTGTTATTGTCCCCATTTTACATGTAGGAATTTGATGACCAGAGGCTAAGTGACTTGTACAAGGTCAGACAGCTGATAAGCGGTACCCTGCTAGGATTTGAATCTAAGAAGTCAGGCTTTGAAGCCCATGCTCTTAACCACTATACTATTATATTTTGCCTCTTATTTTCTTTAGCTATATAACTTTAAGAAAAGATACTGATATGAGTGCAGAAGAAAGTTGCTTTCTTTCATGGCATTTCTTAAAATAAATTCCTTTAGTTATTGATTGTTACTGTGATTTAACTGTAGTAACAATTTAATTACTAGGATTTCTTCATAATTTCAAAAGTATATGGGATGATAAAACCCTATTTTCTTTGCCACTACCAAATCCGTCTTTTAATATTGTCATGCATTTTTTTATTCTCTTGATTCCAGATTCTTTACCCTTTATTAAAAAAATAGCCCTCAACGATCTATTCCTGTCTTCAATTCTTTATATCTTTCTAATAACAAAGCTCAGTTATTAGACTTACATTGGTCTGTTCCTGTCGTTGTCTACCCTGCCGCAAAATGTCTTCTTTTCCCTCAATAAAATATCTCTTTTTCTAATTGACACATATAAAAAACCCTTCCCAATCCTTTATGTTTTAGATAATGAAAGTGCCTCTTCCTCAGAGAAGACTGCCTGATCCCTCTGGATGGAAATAATTATTCTTTCTAATAAACTCTCTAGCATTCATTATCTGGGCTACATCATTAGACCCTGTCAGTTATTGCTATTCTCATTATTTTGCTATTCATTATTTGGCTATTCTTTTCCAACTTGTGTCTTCTTTCCTTGCCTCTCCCCAAAAGCTTGATAACACACACGCATGGAAACACACATACACACACACACATATAGTTACAATTGAATTTTGCATCTTTCTATATGTCAGTGCCTTCTCTTATGTGGTATAACATTTGTTGAAGGAACAGTCATACAAACCAATTATTTGCTAATACAGCATAGAAAAGAGAAGTCAAAACTGAGGATGAAAAGTAGAACTCTCTTAAAAGTGCTTACATTCTCACATAGGACATTTCTCACTTGGTTGCTCATTTTAGTATATGTGTGAATATCCAAGTTTACGAGAACGATCAGAATAAGTCTTGCTTGGCAGCTAGAGTGGTGAAATTCGATTTGATTCTCTTACAAGAATATAAGAGAATAGGATGTGATCAGTCAAGAGGACTAAGGAACACATATAGAAGGCTCAATTCTTACATAATTTCTGTAACTTACATTGACATCATAGATTCTACAGCTGGAGACAGGACTAGATATTCATTAATCATAGTATTGGCAGTAACCTCATCTGTGCAATTAATTCAATAAATATAAATATTTACCTAGTAACTATTTTTGTTCCAAACAGCACCCTGAATATTATCTAAAAATTTGTTTCTTTAGTTGATTGAACTTGGCTATTATACGGCTAAGTCTAAGTCTCTGATGCCAACATCTTTTCACCTTAAAAAAAGTCGATTAATAGTGTACTCTGAATGTATCTTAAATAAATACTCTCTTGTTATCAACTCCCAAAAAAATCTTCCAAAATTTAATACCAATTAAATAATTCATTTGAACCATCATCTTTTGCATAAAATGCATGTGGTATGAAATATTTGGAGAACTCATTTGCCTCACATATTTTTCAACCTCAATAAATTAAAGGTGCTAGAGAATCAGACTTAAGAAAGAAATAGTCCCCCCGCAATACTCTATTATATTTTACAACTGGTCACATGATAAAATATCCCTCGCTAGGAGGTCATTTATTTTCTTTCCCTCTAGAAATTTAATAAAATAATAATGAATATAAAACTGAAAATACATTATAATTATAAACTACCAGACATTGAAAAATTATACATCCATGTGTAATTTTTTTTTTTTTTGAAACAGAGCCTCAAGCTATCCCCCCTGGGTAGAGTGCCATGGCTTCACTGCTCATAGCAAACTCCAACTCCTGGGCTCAAGCGAGTCTCCTGCCTCAGCCTCCCAAGTAGCTGGGACCACAGGCACCCGCCACAATGCCTGGCTATTTTTTTTTGGTTGCAGCCATCATTGTTGTTTGGCGGGCCCAGGCTGGATTCGAACCCACCACCTTAGGTGTACATGGCTGGTGCCTTAGCCGCTTGAGCCACAGGCGCTGAGCCCCATGTGTAATTTTTAAGTGACTAATTACAAATCATTTTTAGGGCAGTCAGCCTCCAATGGCCTAGCTACTGGGATTTTATTTTAAAGTCAGTGGATTTAATTTTTAAAACAGGTGGCTTTTACTTGCAATGTTTATAGATGTGTATTTTCTGTATAGCTTCCAGATTGAAGACAATGGAATGGTGAAACATCCTGTATCAAATCACAGTGTATATTAGTTATATTGCATAACCACTTCATTGCCACACATGGATTTTGTTAGTGTTGCTAAAGATCTCAAATGCATAACACATGATAAGGTAAATGAATAGTTCTAGAAGGATTTCAAAGTCAGTAAAATTTGATGTACAATGGAATAGGTCTGCAGTCCTTGGAGAACCCTGCCCTCATTACCACACTAAACCTATATTGGCTTTTCAATAAACCTTGGTGTTCATGAGCAGCATTCTTGTTCATTAATTTCTTACTTTGCACTATAAGCAAGTAACTCCATGGCAAAAAATCCTTCATAGTACACATAGTCCATAGAAAGTAAATTTTGACTGTTCATCTTGATTCAAACCTACCCTAACATTAGGTAACAAGCTCTGTAGCAGCTCCTGTAGGCCTTGGACAAGTAAAGTAAATTGGTAAAATTGATTTGGCCAAACTTCAACAGCTCTCTTTTATCTTCTAAACTGAATTTTTCAGGGATTTTGAACCTCTTAACTATCTACCTACACACCCACTCTTTACTATATAATAGGATTTTGATCACATATTGTTTAAACTCTAGAATAAAACACAAAGAAGTTAAAATGTAATTTTATTTTATTTTTGAGACAGAGCCTCAAGCTGTCCCCCTGGGTAGAGTGCCATGGCATTACAGCTCACAGCAACCTCCAACTCCTGGTCTCAAGTGAGTCTCTTGCCTCTGCCTCCCAAGTAGCTGGGACCACAGGCGCCCGCCACAATGCCCGGCTATTTTTTGGTTGCAGCCGTCATTGTTTGGCGGGTCTGGGCTGGGGATTCGAACCCGCCACCTTAGGTGTACGTGGCTGGCACCTTAGCCGGTTGAGCTATAGGTGGCGCCGAGCCTAAAACGTAATTTTAAATGACACATACATACTCAGTGGAAGCGTTGTCACAAATTAACCTCATGGTTTTTTCCTCCCCCCCCCCACCAGCCATGGTCTTTCTAAAAGAAGGGCTCTAAAAAGTAGCTCTGAGGAAGAACTACTTTATTCTCACACTCCCCCATCACCAACCTTTGACCTTACTTGCTTAAAGGACCTTAATGACAGCCTGTCTGACATAGAAAAAGGTTCCTTGGTTTCTTAGAAAACATTGTTATTAATTTTCAATTTTCTCATTTTATTTGATAAAATTCAAGGAAAACAAAGCCATAATCTGTATAACTTTAAGCAAAGGAATTATAACAAATAACAATGCCTGGCATGTATTAAATTAGTACTTACAGGGTCTGTTAAAATTTGCTTTTGTAAAATAGAATTTTAAAAACCAGAATGTACTCTTTTTGGCTTTCATACAACACTATACTCCAGAATATGGACTTCAAAGAAAAAAAAGGAAAAACACACCAGATAAAGACACAGCCTCAATTTTAGAGGTTTCACTTGAGACTTGGTGCCTGTGGCTCAAGCGGCTAAGGCGCCAGCCACATACACCTAAGGTGGCAGGTTCAAATCCAGCCCACCTACCAAACAATGATGGCTGCAACCAAAAAATAGCCGGGCGTTGTGGCAGATGCCTGTGGTCCCAGCTACTTGGGAGGCTGAGGCAGGAGACTGGCTTGAGCCCAGGAGTTGGAGGCTGCTGTGAGCTATGATGCCATAGCACTCTACCCAGGGGGATAGCTTGAGGCTCTGTCTCAAAAAAAAATAAAATAAAAAGAATAAAAAAATAAAAAGCAGTATGATTATCTAAATATAATTTTAACTTTAAATTAATTAAAATTAAATACAATTTGAAAATTAGTTCCTCATTTGTACTTGCCACATTTCTAAGGCTCAAGAGCCACACTGCATTGGACAGCACACATATAGAAAATCTGAATCCCTACAAAACAGTTGTTATCTCGGCCAGTGCTGCAATCCATACTACATCACTTGCTTTACTACTGTTGCAGCTAAAGGACTTGGTAATCTTCATGACTATTTAAAAGTACATTTTAGAAAATAATTCAAGAGTGTCCAAATACATGCATCAATTCAACAGTTTTGATCACCATGAATTGTTGCTTTTAATCTCAACATTTTCTGGCTAGAAAGGTTCCTGTTTTCAAAAACTTGTTCTCTTACAAAAAAAACACCATACGAGAAAGGAGTTCTATTTCTTTTTCGTTATCTGAATGAAATCATTTTATAGTGATGTTGAAAAATATCAGGATTAAAAACCATTTGTGTAACAAATGGCAGAATCTGCATAACTCACATTCATATTTTCTCAGATTAGCATTCCATAGTGTTACAAATTGATGCATTACTATTATTTATACCATAAAGCCAAGGCATACTATGTTATCCATTAAATGAAACATGTCTAACGAAGAAGGAAATAAATGTTTCTGGAGTTTTAACCTCATTTACAAGCAGAAGAATAATGTAGAACAGCTACTTCTGGAAATGGTGATGCTTAGGGAGAGTGTTTATTGGTTTTGAAAACAACAATGGGAGGAGGTGGTGTTGTCATATGTTGAATTGAAGCTTTGCTTGGTGTGCAGACAATATGAGGAGAGTGAGTATAATTTGGAGATAGGTGGGCCTCTTCCTAGTACCCAGAAGAAAGACAAGCGCAGAAGGGAAACAGCACAGAAAGGAATTTGAAGAAGAAAAGAAATACTGGACTTCTTTGGAAACAATGAGAAATCCGGGCAGAATTCAAGTAGTTTTGTTTTCTTTCAGGATTGTTGTTATCAGCTCCTTTCAAAAAGAGTCTATGGCAGGGGGGAAGAAACTATGGCTCTAGGATCAAATCCAGCTCCCACCTGTTTTTGTGTGGTTGGGGAGCTAAGAATGATTTTTACATTTTAAATAATTGGAAAAAAAACACAGGTGACATGAATCTTATATGAAATTCAAATTTGTGTCCATAAATAAATTGTTAGGGGACCCAGCCATGCCCATTCATTTACTTATTGTTTTGCTAACATATTATGGTTGCTTTTGTCTTATGATAGTAGCATTGATTAGTTGAGGCAGAGACTTTATGTCCTGCAAAGCCGAAAAGATTAACTATCTGAACCTTTATAGAAAGTTTGTTCACCTCTGCTTTAAATGACCAAGGAGTTGTGGTCCAGCCTCCAGGTCATGTCTTTCCCCTGCGTATCTTCCTTCCAGAGCTGCTTTAAGGGATGGGTGGATGCCACTGCCAGAAGTTTAATGTATCAGAAAACAACAACTTTTAAATGTAGTATCCACTAAACCATCTAACTTGGAAGATGGACTAGACTGAGCTGTCCAGTGGAAATTTTTAAAAATTCACAACTCTCCTGGCCTGTTGTTTAGAGAGATTGTAGCCAGGATGTGGAAATGCCTGATTCAGCTGGGCCATCCACCTGGGACCAGCTGGCTGAAGCTTGCAATCACAGTCAGCTGAAATTTGGAACTTGAGTATTGTGCGTGGTAGATGCTTAGCGAGAGCAAATTATCTATATTATTATTAAACTTTAATATCTTCTCATTTGCTTTCCAAGAAGTCATGTGGCACAGTAAACAGAAAAAGAAAATGAAAGAAAAATGTTAAAAATGGGAATGATATGCCAACAAAAAAGCCGGAAAAAAAAAAACAAATTTTCTACCACTTTTGTTGTTTGAAGAAAAACATCTTTTCAAAATGAGAGGCTTTTATGGAAGGGGGAAAAAAGTTAAAACCTTTAAAAAGAATGCTGTTATTATATCCTATAAATTGTTTCTAGCTTTGATGAATATAGAACTTTGCAGGTGAATACACTTGCTGTGAATCATACTATAGAGCACCTGAAATGTGGCTATTTGGAATGGAAATGGGATGTAAGCATGAAACACTCATGGGATCCCAAAGGCTTAGTACCAAAAAAAGAATGCAAAATACCTCGAGACAGTCATGTGTCACTTAATGACATGGATACATTCGGAGAAATGTGTTTGTTAGATGATATCATGAAGCATACTTTCACAAACCCAGACGGTGTCGCAGGCTGCACACCTGGGCTATATGGTATAACCTATTGCTCCTAGGCTATAAACCTGTTACTGTAGGCAACTGTAAAACAATGATAACAATTCGCGTATCTAAACTTAGAAAAGATATAGCAAAAATATCATATTGTAATCCTATGGGACCACCATCCTAAATGTGGTCTATCAGTGGTGAAAACATCATTGACTACATGATAGCATTCTTGCACTGATTACAATGACCAAAATGATATCATTTTAGGTACATTGGGTTAAATAAAACATTTTATCAACAATAATTTCACCTGTTTATTTCATTTTTACTTTTTTAATGTTGCTAATTTGTATGGCAATCACATATGGGGCTCACATGTATATACATATGTAAATATATATGTACACATGTACATGCATACACATAGATATTGAGGGGACCAACACAATGTATACACATTCCGAAAAAGGAAAAAAACATATTAAATTTGTAATACTCAAATCGCATTTGACTTCTGCCATTATAAAAGGTACTCAAGATGACTTGTTACCTTTTGTCATAGTCTATATTCTCACAATTTTAATGTATTTTTTCTTTTCTTAAAATGTGTATACATTTTTTGGCACCCTCTGCATACATACATATACACTTTACTTTTTGAACGGCACTAGTGTAGAGTACTGGGCAGTTTGGAATAGCAGAAAACTATTAAATAAAAGATAATTCATATGTCTAAAAACTCATGTGTCTCTTAGTACATCTTCTAAGTGCCTCATTTTAATAAAAAATAGAAGAGGCATTTATATGAATATAAAATCAATTTCTTCATATCCCCACTAAATGAGGATCAATTTTTTTTTTGAGGATCAAATATTTTAAGTAAGCAGCATGAAGGAGCACCAAATATTAGCTTGTCTCCATCAAGCTGTCGCCAATTTTCCTACACACATTGGACAAAACAGCCTTATGTGTGTGTTAATTCCACCTGTTTAATCTCTGGCCTTCATGTTTAATTGAGCTCTCATGCTAGGGGCTCCAGAGACTGTCCTCCAACCACACTGTGCAGAAAACCAGAGCTCTAGGGTTTCATTTGAAAAGCAACATTGCTTGGCCCACATTGTTAGACCCCAGGCTGCATATCATGGGATGCTATACATGAATTTCTCATCTGTGGGGGAAAGGTATTGAACAAACGAACAGCTGCACGTGGGGAACATAACTGTCACATAAAAGAAAGGGAAAAGGAGGAAGGAGACCTGGCTCCATTCCTGGGTCTCAGATGAGGCTCTATTCCTGGTGTGGCTTCCTCTGCAAGAGGCACAGGCAGCATATTCGAGGGGAGAAAAGCGAGAGGGATGTGTGGCCATAAAAGGGAAGTTAGAGTTGGGAGAGGGCATCTATATCATACTGGGGGGGGTGCAGGTGGTAACAGGGGACTGGAAGCCAGGCCCTCTCTGCCACTGTTTGTGCAATCTGGGGGCCTTCACTGACTATCTTTGGAACTCCATTTCCTCAAGTGAAAAATACAGACATTGGATTAGACTCGCTCTGAAGTCCTTCTGAGCTTGATTGCTCTATGAATAAATCCTGTCTCTGGCAGAGGACAGTGCAATGCACACAGCCCTGGGCCCTGAGCGTGTCATTGAGTTTAAAGGAGACACAGACTGTGTCTGTCTGACACCTGGATGCCTGGGAATACGAACGATGTTCTCTGGGAGTTAGTTTATCAGGAGCCTATGACATAGACCTAAAATGTAGAAAATCCCATGACAACAGGATATCTTGTCACCCTAAGCAGATGTAAGCTTAATTTTCCTCCATAACAAGATAATGAATAATATAATAGAGCCTAACAAAGCAATTTTGTCTACAGGCTTAATACCATCAACTGCTATCGTATTTCAGCCATTTATTTACAGGATTTAATTTTCTTTCCGCCAGATCCGGGATTCCTGCCAGATAACCTGGGTAATGGACCTAGTGCAGTGACCTATACCAAATGGCTAACAATTTTGTCCAGTCCAAGGGCTTTGCTGGTGGGGCTCATCTCCCAGCCCTGGCTAAGCTGGCAGCTACATTCTTGATGATGTGGCAACATTTTAGGCTCTGGTTTCCAAGAGCTATCAATGACCGAGTTACTCTCAGGCCTTGGGAACCCCCACGTTGAAGAACAGGTTAGGAAAATGAAGAGATATGAAGTCTTGAGGGGAACATCACAGAAGTTTTGGGACATCCAGAGGATATTTGTGGATTAAAGGGAAAGTAATGTTCCTTTGAAAGGCAAACACAGAACTTGCTTCTAATTTCCCCATTTCCAACTCATTCCTCAGAGGCTAAGTGTGAAGAGGAACAGTTCAATATGAGTAGAATAAAAATCTCGATTAGTTATTATACAAGGTAACATGAAACAATCCCAGACTTTACAGTTCATGTTTGAGAGAAACTGGGTAGCATCTTTCTAAATGTGACAATAATTTTTTTTTTTTTTTTTTTTGAGACAGAGCCTCAAGCTGTCCCCCTGGGTAGAATGCTGTGGCATCACAGCTCACAGCAACCTCCAACTCCTGGGCTCAAGTGAGTCTTCTGCCTTCGCCTCCCAAGTAGCTGGGACCACAGGCGCCCGCCACAACACCCGGCCATTTTTTTTGGTTGCAGCCATCATTGTTGTTTGGTGGGCCTGGGCTGGATTCGAACCCACCACCTTAGGTGTATGTGGCTGGCGCCTTAGCCGCTTGAGCCACAGGGGCCAAGCCAACAATAAATTCTAACAATTCACATGATATCACCATTAGAGTTGTGAATGTGAAAGAATTTTTCTGAAACTATAAACAATGAAAGTCAAATTTTAATTAAACACTGGGTGTGGGGGCTCACATTTCTAATCCTAGTATTTTGGGAAGCCAAGGCAGGGTGATCATTTGAGCCCAGGAGCTTAAGGTTGCTGTGAGCTATGATGATGCCACTGCACTCTGGTCCTGGCAACAGAACAAGACCTTGTCTTTAAAAAAAATTTTTTTTTTACTTAATCATGCCAGGGGAAAGACAAAATTATCTTTTGATTCTTCCACATAAAGGGGTGATAAAAAGATGATGCACTCAGAAAGGAAAAAGTATTTCAGAGAGCTATATATTCTAGCATTATAGAAGCAATTGCTAATTTTCTCAATTTTGTGATGGATGTTATATTTGTCAGCTTTATAAAAATACTCATGTTCATACTTAATGTTGTATTTTTCCTGTTATATTCTTTTTTTTTCTTTGCAGTTTTTGGCCGGGGCTGGACTTGAACCCACCACCGCCAGCATATGGGGTCTGTGCCCTACTTCTCTGAGCCACAGGTGACACCCTTTCCTGTTATATTCTTTAACTTAAGAAGACTGTCAATGTGGAACATGCTTCCAGCCCCACAAAACCTGGATCTACTTTTGCTCATCCTTTCACCTTGAGTACAGAAAATAAATCTACTTACTACCCTAAAATAACCAATTTGGCATAGGCACTGAAAAATGGGTGTTTCCCCCCCCCTTTAACTTTGAAAATTCAATTGCTTCTTATAGATGTAAAAATGTAAAAAATGGTAAAAATAAAATACAATTTTGTCTATGCTGTATAACTACTTTTGTACATTAAAAATATCGATTTAGTTTTGTTTCGATCTAAAATTTAAACAGAATTAACCAAAGTTCTCCTAGAAGATTCTACAATTTGTTTCCAAAAGGGATGATGGTTTAAATAATCCCATAGGGTTTTATCTTTTACCTGCTGCCATTAAATTGTTAGACGTGTAATTACTTAACACGCAACAGGTTGTAACAGGGAAAGTGACAATTTAGAGGCTGAGACAGAACAATAGAGAATACCAGGAATTTAATTTTTATGCATCATTTGTTCAGGAAGACACATCATGAGGGGGAAATAGCTTTGAGGAAGTTCAGTGAGGGTTGCCATTTAGTTAATTAACTTAAACATTTTCATTAGCAGACTCAATATTGACTTTAGAATAATATCTGCTTAATTTCTTTCAAGCAGTGCATAGGTAGGACGCATCAAAGGTAAAGTAAGAAGACAACCTAGGTTAAAAAAAAATGTCAGCAAAGTATGTGGCGTACATTCATAAACTTCCATTATGGTGTGTTCTTCCAAACTTTTACGATCTGAACTTAGCATAGGCACATTATTTCAGCTGCTTAGCACAGGATTTGTAATAATCTCAATTTTTTTTTTTTTTTTTTTTTTGAGACAGAGCCTCAAGCTGTCCCCCTGGGTAGAGTGCCGTGGCATTACAGCTCACAGCAACCTCCAACTCCTGGGCTCAAGCGAGTCTCTTGCCTCCGCCTCCCAAGTAGCTGGGA
>CAUYTI010117182.1:0-58143 GCA_963575145.1 Galago senegalensis
GGTGTAGTATTTGCATATAAATTATATACATCTTCTAGCCAGGCGTTGTGGCGGGCGCCTGTGGTCCCAGCTACTTGGGAGGCAGAGGCAAGAGACTCGCTGGAGCCCAGGAGTTGGAGGTTGCTGTGAGCTGTAATGCCAGGGCACTCTACCCAGGGGGACAGCTTGAGGCTCTGTTTAAAAAAAAAAAAAATTATATACATCTTCTCCTATACTTTAAATCATCTGTAAATTGCCCAGAATGCCTAAATATAGTGTAACTGTTACACTATATTGTATAGGAAATAAGGACAAGAAAAAATATACATTTCCAGTATAAACCCAACCATTCATTTCATTTTTTTTTTAACTTTTGAATATTTTTGATCCACAGTGGGTTGAATCCATGGGTGTAGAACCCCCAGAAACAACATGCAAATTGTACTTTTGCACTTGAATATGGGCAGAGGTGGGATGAAACAAACAAACAAACACAAGAAGATATCATTAAAGCTTTAAGGCTGAGAAAGGAACATACAGCACGAAAAAAAGAATCCTCAGACAATGCCAAGGGTGAGTTCTTCTTCCACTAGTGATTCCTCCAGGCTTCCTTCATCGTATGACACTCTTACAGGGAAAATTTATAACTTTGAAATGTTAAGTTAAGCAAAGACTTCAAAGACATTGGGAAGCCTGAATGCTACTTTCCTAGATATAGTTTTCAGATGTACAGAGATACTAGGTGTCACTCCCATTTCTCTAGCTGACCTTGAAGTTCCTTCTCTTTCCATGCCTTCCCCAATTGGAATCTATAGGGCAAGAGCAACCATGTCTAATAATATTGCCCCTTAACAACTGTCATTTAAAACAAGATAACTCTGGTGAAGAAACCAGTATAATATATCCCAAAGTTTGTTTTTCTTCCAGAGAATACTAATAAGTGAAAAATATTTGTTTAAGTTATATACAAATCAATTTAGAAAATATTGAGCTAGGCTCGGTGCCTGTGGCTCAAGTGGCTAAGGTGCCAGCCACATACACTTAAGGTGGTGGGTTCAAATCCAGCCTGGGCCCGCCAAACAACAATGATGGCTGCAACCAAAAAAAAAAAAAAATAGCCAGGTGTTGTGGCAGGCACCTGTGGTCCCAGCAACTTGGGAGGCGGAGGCAGGAGACTCGCTTGAGCCCAGGAGTTGGAGGTTGCTGTGAGCTACCCAGGGGGACAGCTTGAGGCTCTGTCTCAAAAAAAAAAAAAAAAAAGAAAGAAAGAAAGAAAGAAAATATTGAGCTAAACCAAATTTAAACAAGTTTTCCCTTTTCTTAAAGATTGCTTCTCTCAGAGATTTTTATAAACTATGTTGTGATTCTCCAAAATGAGACAAGAACGATATGTTCCCTAAACCTATTTTACTACTAAATATTTTTCTTAATGAGTATTTTATGGGGCTAGTTTTTTATGGTTTACACTTAAGATTGCTTATCTAAAATATTTATTGACCTTTTAGTTTAAAGTTGTTCCCTTATTATTGACCAAAATTTTAATAAGAACGTGAGTGATTACAGCAGGAATTCAGAAATTCACCAAAAACTTATAGTTATGTATACAGTATAATTACAATAATTTTTTTAATTATGAAAGAGGAAGTTTATTTATTTTTATTGTTTGGGATTCACTGAGGGTACCAAGAATTAGATTATACTGACTGTGTTTGTGAGGTAAAGTCCCTCTTGTATTAGTGTCCTGCCTCCAAGCAGTGTGCCATGCACCATGACCCCCCATCCACCTTCCTCTTCCCCTCTCTCCATCCCTCATTTCCCTACCCCCACTTTTTTATTAGCTCACCTACTGCCTTCATATTGGGATTGAGTACATTGGATTCTGCTTCTCCACTCTTGTGATGCTTTCCTAAGGAGAATGTGTTTTACCTCCATCCAGGTTAATACAAAAGATGTAAAGTCTCCATCTTTTTTAAGGGATGAATAGTATTTCATGGTACACATATACCACAGCTTGTTAATCCATTCCTTGGTTGATGGGCATTTAAGTTGTTTCCACATTTTGGTGATTGTAAATTGAGCTGCGATAAACAGTCTAGTGCAAATGTTCTTATGATAAAATGATTTTATTTTCTTCTGAGTAGATGCCCAGTAATGGGATTGAAGGATCAAATGGGAGATCTAATTTGAGTTCTTTGAGGATTCTCCATACTTCCTTCTAAAAAGATTGTATCACTTTGCAGTCCCACCAGCAGTGTACAAGTGTTTCCTTCTCTCCACCTCCACACCAGTATCTGCAGCTTTGAGACTTTGTGATATGAGCTATTGTCCCTGGGGTAAGGGGATATCTCAGGGTGGTTTTGTTTTGCATTTCCCTGATGATCAAGGACAATGAGCATTTTTTCAAATGTTTGTTAGCCATTCATCTGTCTTCATCAGAGAAGGTTTTGTTCATGTCTCTTGCCCAGGGGTAGATGGAAGTATTCACTCTTTTCCTGTTGATTGAATTCTCTATAGATTCTAGTTATCAACCCTCTGTCAGATTGATACACTATAAATATCTTTTCCCATTCTGAAGGGTGTCTTGTGGCTTTATTTGTTGGATCCTTATCTGTGCAGAAGGTTTTCAGCTTAATTAAGTCCCATTTGTTAATTTTTGTTGTTGTTGTGATGGCTACTGAAGTCTTTGTCATAAAATCTTTCCATAGTCCAACAACAAGGGTTTTCCTCACACCTTCTTCTAAGATTTTTATCATTTCATGTCTTAGATTTAAGTCTTTTATCCATCTTGAGTGACTTTTTTATAAGGCATGAAAGGTGTGGGTTGAGTTTCAATCTTTTACATGTTATTATCCAGCACTCCCATCACCATTTGTTGAATAGGGATTCTTTTCCCCACTGTATGCTTTTGTTAGGTTTATCAAAGATCAGATGGCAAGTAGAAACTGGTTTCATCTCTTGGTTTTCTAGTCTGTTCCATATGTCTATGTCTCTATTTTTGTGCCAATACCATACTGTTTTGATTACTGTGGACTTGTAATATACTGTCAAGTCTGGCAGGGTGATGATTCCAACTTTGTTTTTATACTAAGAATAGCCTTAAGCTATATGGGTTTTTTTTTCTGGTTTCATACAAAATGAAGTATTACTTTCTCCAGTTCTTCAAAATATGATGTTGGTATTTTAATAGAGATTGCATTGAATCTGTAGATTGTTTTGGGTAGAATAGATATTTTGACAATGTTGATTCTTCTCAGCCAAGAGCATGTTGTATTCTTCCATTTGTTAGTGTCTTCTGCAATTTCTTTTCTAAGGGGTTCATAATTCTCTTTGAAAAGATATTTTACCTCTTTTCTTAGGTATATTCCTAAGTATTTCATTTTCTTTGAAGTTGCTGTGAAGAAAATTATGTCCTTGATTTGCTTCTCAACTTGGCTGTTACTGGCATGTACAAAAGCTACTGATTTGTGGGCAGTAATTTTAACATTTTTTTAAGAGACAGAGTTTCACTTTATCACCCTTGGTAGAGTGCCATGGCATCACAGCTCATAGCAACCTCCAGCTCTTGGGCTTAGGTGATTCTCTTGCCTCAGCCTCCCGAGTAGCTGGAACTACTCCGTCACAATGCCCGGCTATTTTTTTGTTGCAGTTTGGCTGGGGCTGAGTTTAAACCCTCCACCCTCAGTATATGGGGCCAGCACCCTACTCACTGAGCCATAAGCACCGCCTGTGGGTGGTAATTTTATACCCTGAGACATTACTGTATTTCCTGATCACATCCAGGAATTTTGTGGTTGAGTATCTGGTGTTTTCTAAGTGTAACATCATATTTGTAAAGATGTGTATTTGCAAAAATATGTATTTTATAGGGATAGCACTCTTACATTACTAGTGGGATTGCAGACTAATCCAGTCTCTTTAGAAAGAAGTATGGAGAATCCTCGAAGAGCTAAAAGTAAACCTCCCATTTGATCCCACAATCCCATTACTAGATATCTACCCAAAACAAAAACAAAACATTCTACCATAAGGACATTTGCACTAGAATGTTCACCACAGCTCAATTCACAATTGCCAAGATGTGAAATCAACCCAAGGGCCCATCAACACATGAATGGATTAATAAACTGTGACATATGTATACCATGAAATACTACTCAGCTATAAAAAAATGGACACTTTACATCTTTTTTAGTAACCTGGATGGAGTTGAAAAACATTTCCTTAGTAACGTATCATAGGAATGAAAAAGCAGATATCAAATTTACTCAATACTAGAATGAAACCAATAGATAAAGATTCAGTAGAAAAACACAATTAAATTCAAGGGGGAAGAGGGAGAGGAATGGAGAGAGATGGGAGAGGGGAAGAGAGAGAGGGGAGAAGAAGGGGGCTTTTAAGTGCCCCCACTAATGGGCACAATGTAAGGGTATACAGCATACTCCTTGAGTAAAGGGCTAAACTACAACTTGGATTTTACCTAACAAATGCACACACTGTAATCTAATCATTTGTACCCTCATATTAATCTGAATTTTTAAAAAAAAAGAAATAGAAAATATATAAAAAGGAAGAAATAAAATAAATTTAAAAGGAAAGGTAACAGAGGAAAATAAAAGCAAGAGAGTGAGACAGAAATTTTAGAGAGGTTTTTTCTCATATGGATTTCTTTCATTTCCTTTTTTGTGACTGAATATATTGCTGTTCTTACCTTAATCCTCAAGAGTGCATGCGCAGTGTTATTAGCAGACATCGCTAGGTGGTGGAAAGAGCCTGGATCCAGACATAAAGGACTTAGATTATAATCCCTGTTCTCTTACAAGAAGAAAAAAGAACAAAAAAAGAACAAAAAAACCCCCCAAAAGTCTTTTAATAACAGGTAGTTTCAAGCCTGTCTCTGTCTCTTCCCATTTATTCACCACAGTTCTGAGATCTTAATAAGCCATTTAACCTGAGCCTGGGGTGGTTCATCTCCCTTTTCTATAAAATAAGTGTGTAAAATCACCCCAATGCACACATATTCTGATGTTTATATAAGGTACATTTTAAAGTATATATTTTTATTCCAAAAATATGCACACTCATTTAAAAAAATTAGAAAATTTTTGGAGCTAATCAGAAATTTATAAACATCATCCATGACTTTAGCACTGGGTGATATCAGAGTTGCTGGCCCTTCGTTGAACCTATTTTAAGGCAGGGAATTTGTCTGCTTTTATCCTACTGTGTTCAATGAACCTGGGCTGGTAAGGAGGCTGACTGGATAGGACAAAAGCATGACTTCCTTATTGTCTTCTTCAAAACTCTCTTATTTGTCCTTATGCTGAGTTTATTTCATGCCTTAAAAATAAGCTTTCTCGAAACTCCCTACTCCTCAGTTTTTTTCAGGGCCTGGCTACTGTTCACCACCTGGTGTCCCAACCTTCTTACAAGGCTTCTATGATGGCCTTTCACTGTTCCAGTGCATATCTGTAAAATGACAGAATGTTTGAGAACCCGAGGTATCAAGAAAGAGCTAGTTTACAGTTATGGGCGTGGTCTTAGTGGTCTTAGTGGAGACCTGACTGGCCTTGAATCTTCTATGGCCCTTACACCAGAACATAACATTTAGAATTTGGTGATGAAGTTAATCTTAGAATATTACTGTCCACATGAAGAGTTTAATTAGATAACTACTTCAATTTATGAGGAATTTCTTTGTTGCTACAAGTTCTAACTTAGATGTTGAAGGCTTTTCTCTCCACTGACCTTACAATTAGGTGTCCCAAAGGGTTGTCCTCCCAGCTTCGTGTTGACATCTATTGAATTTGTTTTCCCCTCATAATATTCCCACTTGCTCCTTTTGGATTCCTTCAATCTTATTTTTTTTTTAATATTAATGTTTTATCACTTATGTGCTTTTTTTTGAACATAGCAATAACCAGGGAAGAGCTGAGGAAGCCAGGTCAGCAGCCATGTGACATAGTAATTCATATTAGTGCTTAAAATTATTGGTCATTTTAGTAGAGTTTGATATAGTTTTGGTGTAAATCAGTGTTATTTTGGTGCTCAGCTTCACAAAAATACTTTTCCTTTAAAACTGATAAGAAAATATTTTCATGTTAGGAAAAATAACCCGATGAAGCATAATTTTCAGTACAAGGAAATTCCATCTTCTATTCATCCCAAGTTTTCTGTCAATTGTCACTTAGGAAGATGCCAGGCTGCTCGGTGATCTTGATTACAGGCTTGATTCTCAAGCCCAGAGGACTGCTGATCACAGGAAAACATATTCTGGACAGTCTGGGTTCTCAACAAGACATATAAGAATTCTGGGAGAGTTTTTGAAATATTTCTGCATTGCAAACTGCTTCAATCACACAACTTCCCATTTTTGTTTTAAACTCCTTTGTTTCTTATTACTCATTTAAAATTACAATAAAAACTATATATACTTATGGTGTACAACATTATGTTTTGCAATATGTATACATTGTGAAATGACTAAATTAAGATAAAGTATGCCTTAGCCCACATACTTATTAATTTGTGGTAAGAACACAAAATCTACTCTCAGCAGTTTTCAAGTATGCAATACATTGTTACTAACTATAGTCACCATATTGTATAATTCTCTCCAATAAATGGTGTTGGGAAACTGGGTGTCTTCCTGCAGAGCTTGAAATCAGCTTGTTATCTCACACTGTATGCAAAAACCAACTCAAAGTTGGATTAAAGACTTAAAATGTAGAAGAAAACATAACCTCCCATTTCTAAAGATTTCTTCTTGCCTCTTTTTGGACAGCAATCATACTTCTAAGAATTTTTGTGCAATTTGTGCCTTGTTTTTATCTTTCAATATGCTGCACTTGTATTCAACGTGTCAGGAAATGAGGATAAAGCAAGGGCTATATGTTAGAGGTCACGTGTATCCAAACATACTGTACGATTTAGATTACTTTCTCTCAATCCTAGCGATAACCTAAATTAACTTTCATGGGTAATGGGCGCTTTGAAAACAAAAGCAAAAAAGAAGAGAACGAATGGAGACAACCCAGCCAAGTCTCTTTTAGCAGCAGGCGGTCCTTGGAATGGGAGCGACCGTGAACACATCCACTCAGGGCTCTCTCTGTCTCCAACACGGCGCCCTGGAAGACCCTGGGCACCTCCTCGCCGTCTGGGCACCAGAGTGATGTTTTGGGAGCCCCAGCGAGCCAGTCGTTCCTTCCCTCCAGGTTAACCCAGGAACCTGCAGCCACAGCGTCAGCACAGGCTCTATGGGGACCGCTCCCAGCTCTCCAGCTGTGCTCCTGGGAGGGTGGGGGCAAGGAAGGGGGCAAGAGGCAGTAGCCCAAGGGTCAGGAAAGACGAAAGGTCAGGAGGAAGTGAGGAACCGGGTGTCCTGCAGGACCCCCAAAGCCCCAGGGCTGTAGAGGACCGCACGCACATTTCCTGCCCTCCACCAGAGTTCAGCTGAACAGAATTTCTAACCCCACTTTGAAGACCCCACCTGGACCTGGACCCTCAGTTGAGGGATTTTGACTATGATCATTATGATTTATTTTCTACCTCAAATGTGCAATGTCAGAACTCCTAAATAAACTTTTTTTTCCCTGGAGAGTCCTGGAACCTGCCCGACCTACCTACCACTCAGCCGTTTATTACAGTGTCCTGCTGTCCGGGGTGCTGTAAAATCCTCACACACACTGCTGGCTTTTAGGTCGGTTGGGTCACGCCCCTTTCTAGTATTGGTATGTTTGACTTACCGTCCAAATATGATAATTACAATGCAGGGTAAAATGTTGCTTCACATTTAGCCTTTTTTCTCCTCTGGCTAGTATACAGCATGAATCTCACTAGCAGCATAGGCAGGAGACGATCACCTTGTTAAGTAGCATAATGTCCTCATCACTTCTGTGAGTCACGATCCTGTGAAAACTGCTGAGAGTTAGAAATGAGGTACAAAGCGCACACCTTTTCTCCTACTCTCCCCACCCCCATTTCTCTGAGGACTGTGGGTAGTACTTTGAAACTGTGTGACGATTAGAGGAGGGAGCATACTAGTGGGGGGTAGTTGCTAATTTGATTTAATTCAGTGCTTTATCAATTTGATTAATTAGCAAATTAATAATGATGATACTAATGCCGTTTTGCTGCCAGAAAGCACACAAGTAGAAGACAGAGGTCCAGGGTAACATATGGGAGGGAAGGTCTGGAGTTTCCACTTCTCCCTCTCCTGGAAGAGAAGTTCCTCAGCACTGAAGGCCCCTCTTACAAGGCAGGCAGTGTGGAGCTCGGCTCCCAGAGGCTGTGGGATTCCAACCCCCTTCCTGCCCGTTCACCCTCGGCCCGGCAGTCTCTCCACTGTTCAGTGCCCCATTATTACTCCTCCAACCTCCTGGAGCTTGGCCCATCCCTCCCTGGTCCACAGCAGAGAGCTGTGCTCAAGCTAGGAGGTCTTCCCAGGAGGCTTCCTGGAGAAGAAAAAACACGGGTGTTCTAGCTGCTCCTGTTCTGTCTCCAAACAGTTGTGTGGACCTTTTAAAGATTTTGGAGAACCCCTTCCCACCCTCCAGCCCCTCACCACCATATAAATCCAGGAACTGGGATTCACATCCTTGTGTTTCAATTCTGGCCCTGTCCTTTGCCAGCTGTGTAAGTTTGGACAAGTTACAAAACCATTTTAAGTCTATTTTCTAGATTTGTAAAATGGCAATAATAGTAGCTAGATCATCAGGTTGTGAAGAGAATGAAGTGGGATAGTGTACATCGAGCCTGGCACACCCAGAGCATCAATAACTATTCTTTTTATTTATTTTTTTTCTGGCTCCAGTTCCTAAAAGCTGTGTTGCTTTGGGCATAGTTTATTTTTTGAATCGGAGGTGGGAAGGTAACAGTAAAACCCATTCTTAGCATTGTCCTAGAGATTAAATTAACAAACGAAAGGAACAAGACTAACTTCACACTAAATGCTAAAAATATTAGCTCACTTTATTCTACTCATCTACTTGTAGATCTGGGTGCTCAGTGAGTGGAAGAAGCAGAACACAGCAGCTGGGTTTATTTCCTGTTCAAGTGTCCAGTGATAACAAAAAAACACACAGACTTCCCTTCAAGAACTTCCCTGCTATTCTCACCTCCTCAGTGTCCACTCTCTAGCTCCAACTTGCCCTCCACGCTCCCCACACGAGGCCAGGCTCTGACCTGAGAGAAGGACTAAATGGAGATGGGGCCAGTGGTTTTGGGGGCCCTTAACTGAGGACTAGAGGACATGCAGGGAAACCTATTCTGAATGGAGAAAATCATCCTAAATGTCCATTATGTGGAGCCATTTGGGGACTTTTGTGCTCGACTGCTACTCTTGACCCTCTGCTGTCAGGCTGACTGGTCATAGAAATCCAGCTTCTAGAGCTTCTAGTCTGTATTCCTTCAGTTCAAGGTCCCAGCACTCGTTCAGTCACACATGCACTTGGGAGGGTGTATACTTTTAAAACGCCTTCAGTGAACTTTCATCAGTTCCTTCAGCCAGTATTGACTGAGCATCTGGTGTGTCAGGTTGGGTTCTAGACTCCAGGGATATGGTGAATAACAGAGCAGGACTGACCAGCCTTCTTTCTAGATATCAAACATAGAATTCCAGCCATTAGTTGGCATTGGTTGTGCAGTTTTATAGTAGCTGGGCACAGAGGACCTAATGGTTTTTATGAAAGAGAGAAGGTGAGGCCAAGTAAAAGAACAAGAGAATGAAAGACTGTTACCCAGGGGTCTTTCTTGACATTTTATTAGGACCAGGGGGCTCTCATACTGGCTGCTTAAACTCCCAGAAGTACATGAGAGATGTGCTTCCCTTCTGCTGCATTTCTAAAGTTTTCTTAATTGTATCAAACCATAGATCATGTAAGATCATATATACTCGTGGGAGGCGGAGCTCAGTGTCTTAGTCCATGGTTTGAGGAAAGAAATACCCACCACTTGGAGAAGGCTGCTTCTTGTTCTTAATGCTCAATGTCTCTCTCTATAGCTGGTTTGAAAATAGTATCAAAATTGCTTAGTTGGCATCAAGGAATGGGGTGGTGAGAGAGAATATGTTTCTACCACAAGTTTAAATATTTTAAAAATATTTGAATGCCAAATATCCTTGATTACCAAATTCTTAATTCACCTTTCTCTTTCTATAAAATGGAAAGGCTTTTCTAAAGACAGAACGCATCATACTTCCTAATATATAGGACTAGATTTTTGCATTATTTGGCTAATGCTGTAGGGTTAAAACAGAATATATTTTGACCATGCAGTTGTCTGAGGAAAAAAAAATTGGTTGTGGTTAGTTTTTGGAAAGGAGATTCTGTTTTGTTTTAAGGATGGTGAAGGATGGAAATGAGAACTATCTCTCTAGAAAAATCTACAGGACTGCCTGTGGGGTATGGCTATTTGCCTACTAAATGTAGGCAGACTGCTGAGTGTTTTAGATCCAGTGATTACACAATCTGTTTTAACATAAGTGGATACTAATTTTAAGCTCAAAATGGATTTTCCTAGTGGGTCATGTGTAAAAGCTCTTTCCAAATGAAAAGAAAAATCTGATTGTAGTCAGATACTGTGAGTATTTTAGCTGAATAGAACTGTAACGGATTGATTCAAGTGAAGAATTGTTTTCCATACAGTACATTTTTCTGAAACAAAAACGAAAAGCTAACAGGTATACGTGGCTTAATTACCTGATTCATCCTGGGAAAACTCTCAATTATGTTGGTGATTATATCTGTATAGAAATGGTTGAGTATCAAAATCCTTTTTCTCTAAAAAAATATGCTTTTACTTTCATGGAAAATAACTCACTACACAACGAATTCTGTTGTCTGTAGGCAATATTTTAATCAGCAAGGTTGTAGCAGAGGGTCAAATTCATGGCAGGGCCTGGCAAAGGGGGTCTGAGGTCTACAAATGCATTCATAAATATACTTACCAGATTTAATTTATGAGACATCACATAATACACAGGAATCATGCCTACTATTTGAAACCAGTAGCATTGCTAATTTCCAAAGATTATAAGAGATTTGGCCTAAGTTCCTGGAACATTTGTGTGATGGCTGTTTTATATACCAGGGGTATTTTTCAACAGGCTTTCAGGAAGATCCCCTACCCTAACCTACAGCATCCACTCACTAAGAGAATTTTGAGTCATGAGGTAATGTTAAATGATTTATAATTTTCAGCCACATTTAATTAATTTTCCACCTCATTACTGTTTATAAATGCTATCTCACATTGAATAATGGCTTTGTATTTATTTGTTTGCCGGGTAGACCATTACAGTCAGAATGAAGGCTGCAAAATTGCAAATGTAGAGAACTGCTGTTTAAAGAACAAAAAAAGGAAAATAAGAAGAGGACTTAATTCATTCCACAGCATTTTAATTATGCTATTTAAAAAATTTCCATGCACATTTAAAACAGAATTTCTTTTTTTATTTCAGATTCATTTGAGGGTACCAATGTTTAGGTTGCATTGTTTTCGTTTCCAGAGTTCAAGTTGTAGTTGAGCCCTTCAGTGAGGGGCACGCTGAGCACACTCACAAGTGCACATTAGGTGAGATACCGTCACTCACCCTCCCTCCTGCCCCCATCTCCCTCCTCCCCTCACTAGAATATACTTATGTTTTTCTTTCACATGGGTGTGTAGTTGTTTATATTTTGGTTCCATATTAGTATTGAGTACATTGGATACTTGTAAACTAGAGTAGCTCAACCTGATATCTATGGACCATAGATCAATTCTAGGTTGCCACAAAGTCTGTGAACCTATTGATATTATAAAGCAGAATTTCAAACGTGTGTGCCTGTGTACTCTGTATTGGATGTTGATTTTCTCACATCAGATTATCAATGGCATTCAGAAATTTATAAAAACATAATAAAATCAGCAACTTAAAGGAGTTATCCTTGCTAAAATTTAATTTAAAAAGTGAATGTGCCAATAATTTGCAAACATTGTCATATAATTAATTTTCTCCTAAGTGATAATTGAAGGATGTCTGAGAATATATTTTGAAATAAGTATTTTTGTAGGTGATTATTGCAAACAAAGAATGTTTGGTACTTTATTTGTATACAGAACTCATTCTAGTATTTAAGGCCTATGCTTTGTCACATTGAGTAATGACAGCCATTTGTAAAATTGATAGCATGAAGAAATAGATCAAATTTGCTATATCACAGAGAATTGAATACTTTAATTATCAAAGAATTATGTAGTATAATAAACATGGGAAGTCAATTTTTTAGCAATTTAACATGTTTCTCTCCCTTTTGGTTGGCACTTCAAAGTTTCCCAGTCATTTTTATATCCACTCTCTGGTTTGAGGCTCACAAAGGCCTTATCATGCGTACGCTGCAGGAATTAATACTCTCTACTTTTCGAAAAGCAAAGTGAAGTTATTGCATGAGTTGCCCACCATAGTAAATGAGAGCCAGACGTGGATGTAGGTCTTTTGACTTCTAAAATTGTGGGTTTTTTTTTTTTTTTTTTTTTTTTTGGCCAGGGCTGGGTTTGAACCCACCACCTTGAGCCACAGGCACCACCCTAAAATTGTGGGTTTTTTAAATTGCAACATATTGTTTTTCTCTATGTAATAATAACAGCTATCATTCCTTAATCATGCAGACAGTGTTCTTCAAAGTACATGGTGATTATTACTGTGGCTACTGTTATTCTCATACAGTTGAAAATAAAACTTCTCAGATTTAAGCTTTCTGATCACTTGGATGCTCTGTGTGGTAGTAAACACCGTCACAAGATTATTTCCTGATGAACGTGGTTCTAAACAAAGTTCACGTTGTACCATTGGGCGAGTTTCAGACTCACTTCCAGTCACATCAGTAAAACCATTAACCTGGTACCCAGTCCAGGACTTAGCTGTTCTAACACACGCTCTCATTCAATTTACACGTCACATAACAAGAAAGGATGTTCATCTCCGCAAAACGCAGAATAAAGTCAATATGTTTAGGGACGAGAGATGTTGAAACATGGTTAAAGTAACTGACATATACTTGTTTGGTACTGTAAAATCATCATTGTGGTTCAAGGTTATTGACTGAGTGCTTCGATTGCTGAGCACAGAGATGGGCTCTAGCATTCATGGTGACTAGGATGAGCTTGGTCCTGTCGGGGACCTGCCCCAAACTACGCTGTGAGTTCCCTCCCAGTGGCTGATGGAGCTGAGAAGGTGAGGGAAAAATGAAAAGACAAGACCTGAGAGAAAGCTGTTTAGGTCAATTCCCAACCTCCTTACCATTAATAATTGAGGATTGGCTTTGAGCTTATTGAATCCTTGTAACTAGCAAGGCAGGCACACCAGGTCTGACTCTTCTCTTTAGTGCCTGTATGTGATCTACATGTCCTACTCTCACAGAGCTTGTAACCATGGCAAGTTAGGACCCTAATATCCGGATGGTGTCAAGTAACATATTTTATAGACAATATTGATATAAGGAACATGTGTGAAAGCCAGAACCTCAGAATATGGAGAGAGATGGCTTTCTACGGATTAGTGTCATGCTGTGGACAGAGGCTCAGAGAGTCCACGTTCCGCCTTTCTTAGTGTCTTTGTTTAGCAAGGACAGAAATTCTCCTGATGGAAATAACAAGTTCTTGGCTAGGAAGGTATTTATAGCAGCGATTTGACCAGTTCTTGGGAGAATTGTGGAGGGAAATTCAAACGACAGTGAAGAGCCATTATAAGGAAAACCAAAATTGTCTTTGAACTCGTGATCCTTTGACTTTTGACAAATCTTTTAACTAAATGCTGCTTTAGGTTTTTTCACCCTTTGAAATGAACTAAATATATTTTTCTACATTGTAGGGTTTCAATAGCTCCCTGAATAATTTAACAAATACTTATGGGCACATAACTTCTGAAGATTCGCGATTTGTCTTGACAATGCATTGCTTACTCATGGTTTGTTTTACAGAAAAAAAAATCAGTAGTTTATATGTTTTTAAAATAACATAAGAGCCCAAATTGTTTATTTCTTGATAAGACCTCATTACTTCAGAAATATTATTAAATACAGACTTCTTAAATTTACCATGGCTATTAGTTACTTTAATGTTACTGGAGGAAAAATAAAATTTATAAGCATATATATATATGTATATATATATACACACACACATATATATGTATATTAACAGCCTCATTAAGGTATAATTTACATGCAGAAAAATTCCTGCTTTGTAAGTGACAATTAAATTACCTTTAGAAAATTTATAGAATTGCACCCATCATGCAAAATCCAGTTTTAGGACCTCCTCCAACCCCTCAAATATCCCTCAAACATATTTGTAACCATTCTTTCTTCCCTACCCCCAGAGAACCACTGATTTGCTTACCGTTTGTATAAATTTACTGTTATTGGAAATTTCAGATAAATGAAATCATACAATCTGTAGCCTTCAGATTCTGACTTCTTCCAGTGGGAATAATGGTTTTGAGAACCACCATGTGATAGCGTTTATCAGTATTTCATTTTTTTTCATTCCTGAGTAGTATGCTATGATATGGGTATGTACTTTTTGTTGATACCATCACCACTTCATGGATATTTGGACTGCTTCCAGTTTTTGACTATATAAATAATGATGCTGTGATCATTGACATAAAATTGTATGGACATAAGTTTTTCTTTCCTCTACATAGAGACGTTGAAGTAGAATTATTGGAATGCATGGTAAGATTGTATTTAATGTTTTCAGAAACTACCGTACTGTTTTCCAAAGTAGTTGTATCATTTCACATTTCCACCAGCAATGCACAAGAGGGCCCTTTTTTTTTTTTTTTTACATCTTTGTGAACACTTATCACAGGCATTTTGATTGTAGCCATTCTAGTGGCTGTGGAGTGGACTCTCCTTGTGGTTTTCATTTCCCTCGTAACTAATGATACTGCACATTCTATCACATGCTTATCAGCCATTTGCGTATTTTCTTTCAATATTTATTAAAATCTTTTGGTTATACAGTAGAACCTTCATAGCTGATCACCTCCCCATATTTACCACCTCCTTAAGTGGACCTGATTTTCATAGACCAGACATGCACCACACATGTGTATCAGTATAGCAGGCCTAGTACCTTATGTTGGCCACCTCTATATGTTGACCATTTTGTTACAGTCTCTTGGGTGGTCAATGTACAGAGGATCTACCATAGTTTAATTTGGCTATTTGTTTTATTAGTGAGCTATAGAGCTTTTTTATATATTCTGGGTATAAGTTCTTTATCAGCTATATGACTTAAAAATATTTTCTGCAATGTTGTGGCTTTTATTTTGATCTTCTTACAGGGCTTTTGGAATTTCTTAATTCTTTGAAAGAGGGCTTTTAAAATTATAATGAATTTTAATAATTAAGTTTAGTTTTTAGATTTGGCTACTAGGGTTAAATTTTGTCACTCTTTCCATCATCCTAATTATCAAAGTTTTTAAAAATATTTTATAAGTTTTATAATTATAAGTTTTACCTTTGTGATTGTGATTCTTTGTTAATTAACTTTTGCATTTAATGTGACATGTTTAGAAATTTGATCAGGAAGTCTCCTTAGGAGAATAACTTGGGAAATTGTCTTTCGTGAGCACGTGTGTAAGGAACAGAAAATATGCAAATTATATGATCATGGAAAGACAGAAAATAAATGAGGTGGGCTTATGATGGCCCCAGTTTACTGCTCTGACAGAAATTTCAGATCCTGGGGAAGGAGGCAGAGACTAAGTGGAGGGTGCAGATTCCCTAACTGGGGTAGAATGAGGCAGTCAGAATTCTCAAGAGAGCGTGCTAAGGGGCACAGAGAGAACGTCAGGGAAAATTTGAGAGTCCTCTGTAGTATTCACCTGAGTGCTGCTGAGTGCACAGATGAGAGGAAAGAGTGCCAAGTGAGAAGGAATTACCAAAAGGATTAGCTAGGTCAGGTGGCTAACATCAGATAAAAATTTGTTGACTGGGCATGGTGGCTAACACTTGTAATCCTAGCACTCTGGGAGGCTCTGGCAGGTGGAGTGCCCTGAGCTTAGAGGTTGGAGACTGGCCTGAGGCAGAGTGAGACCCTGTCTCTACAAAAAAAAAAAAAAAATAAAAATAAAGCTAGGTGTTGTGGCAGGCACCTGTGGTCCCAGCTACTTGGGAGACTGAGACAAGAGAATCACTTCAGTCCATGAGTTGGAGGTTGCTATGAGCTATGATGCCTCCACACTCTACTGAGGGCCACAAAGTGAGACTCTGTCTCAATAAAAATAAATAAATAAATAGTTTTAAAAAATTGTGTTTGTTCACACTAGCCAGACTAGAAAGTTTAATAATTCACCTAGCAGAGTGTAAAGTACTCACAAGTATCTTAATTCAGTAGTGGAGAATAATCAGCCCCAACCATATCTAAAAAGCAGAGCCTGAGGGGCAAACTTGTTTCCAAGTAACTAAACTGCACCACAGAAAAAAATCTGAACATTATTCATAGGAATACAGAAATGGCCAACAACCAACAAGGCAAAAAGAAGCAAGGGAGTAGGACCCATGATGAGAAAAAATATCAATCTTAAAACCGATCAGGAGCTGACATAAATTTTTTCAGATGAGAACATTACACAATCCATTATATCTCTATATAATAGATTTAAGAGTAAAGTAAAAACATAGATGATATTTTTAAAAAGGAACCAAATCAGACCTTTAGGGAAGAAAACAAGAATATGGGTGATGAAAAATATACAAGGGCGTGGTGTGATGGCAGAGTGAATATTGTAAAAGGAAAATTGAACTTGAAGAAGTACCAATAGAAATGAACAGAAATTAAACACAGGCAAAAAAAATTTTTTTTAAAGTGAGCTGAGGATCAGTGAGTTGTGGGACAACTTTAATCGAAGTCTCTGAATGGGAAGAAAGCACAGGGGAAATAATGACTCAAAGAAACAACAGCCAAAACTTCCTAAATTTGTTGAAAACTATATTGACATATTGACACAGTTCCAACTCAAAACACAAGAAAGAAGATGACTGCATCTAGTCACATCACAATCAAATCACTCAAAGTCAGAGGCAAAGGAAAAAATCTTAGAAGTAGCTAGAGAATAAAGACATACATGTCTCCATCTTTAGGGCTGCATAGTATTCCATGGTGTACATATACCATTAATTTATTGATCCATTCGTGGGTCGATGGGCATTTAGGCTTCTTCCATGACCTAGCAGTTATGAATTGGGCTGCAATAAACATTCTGATACAAATATCTTTTTTGTAATGTGATTTTTTGTCTTCTGGATATATACCTAATGAAGGAATTGCAGGATCAGATGGCAGGTTTATTTTTAGTTCGCTAAGTTTTCTCCAGATGTCTCTCCAATGGTTTATCCTACAAGACTACAGGTGAATCTTTCTAAAAGCAGAGTATGAATGTCTTAACTCAATAACTGAGAAAATGACATGAAGGCTACATTGTCCAGTTTGATGAGAGTATTTCAAAATGTGTATGAAAACACCACACTGTACCCCGTGATTGCATTAATGTACACAGCTATGATTTAATAAAAAAATCTAAAAAAAAAAGACATACATGTACTACACACAGCACAACAAACACAGGAATGGCTTCAGTTTCTCATCAGAAGCAATGAAAGTGAAAGACGAAAACAAAACAACAACAAAACCCTACATTTCTATACCCAGAGCTCAAAATGGAGACAAAGTCTCTTAAGACTTATAAAAGCTAAAAATAAATAAACAAATACATCACCTGCAGACTTTTTCACTGTAAGAACTGTCAAGGTCAAATAAAGTCCTTCAGGAAAACAATAACAGGTGGAGATAAGAGTGATCTAAAATAGAAGCCCCAGGCATGGGAATGACATGTACATACACCAATTGCTCCCCTAATCCTGGGGTAGCTCTTTCTCTGGTCTAGGGTAGTTTCCTCACATGTGTACGCTGAACAGTGCCCAGCTGAACTCAGCACAGGACGCTTTTAAATGCCTAGAGTTCTCTCCATGTATCTCTCTGTTCCCTTGCATGGTCTCCTGAGAATTCTGACCGCCTCACTCTACCCCATTTAGGGAGTCTGCAGCCTCCACTTAGTCTCTGCCTCCCCACCCCATGGTATGAAATTTCTGTCAAAGCAGTAAACCGGAGCAATCATAAGCCCACCCCATTTACTTCCTGTCTTTCTATGTTTACTGTATTTTGTTGCCTGAAGTCTAGTATATTTAAAACCATTGCTTTGTATATTTTGCCTTTTATTTATTTATTTATTTGGTTGTTTCAGGGTGGAGGGTACATATGGTCCCTACTACTCCAACTTTGCAAAGCAGAAGTTTCTTTTATCTTCTTTTGTAAAGAGAATTTCCTTATTTTTCAATAGACAAGATAAGAGCTTGTTTGGGTATACAATCTGTTCCTCACACGTTTGTTTGCTGAAGACACGGTTTTCCAAATTATTTTCCTGAGCAGTCTTCCCGTTCCATTTTCTAAACAGTGGCAAAACATCTTTTCCTGACCCCCTGTTGATCCCTGTAAGAGCATAACCATTTAATTGATAACATTCTTTTGATTGCACAGTTTTTGATTACTCTTGGCAGCTTTCTTTTTAGCGACGTTCTCCCTTACGCCTCAATTGCAGTCCCAGTGAAGAAGCCCCACTCCTTTCAGCAAAGGAGCCTCTGAAGAAAGCTTTGGGGGAGATGAGTGATCTATAGACAGTGTCTTCCAGCTGCTATTTAATGTGTTGAGTTGAAGAGAGAGCCTAACTCATTTGATTTCTGATTGCTATGGTAGCACAGTGTCCCTAAGCATGGTGAAAAGTTAAGGTCGGCTGCAGCTAATCATCATAGGATTTTAACTTCAAAAAAGAAAAGGAAATAGGAAGTTTTATGGAAAGCCCTTAGATCCTTTTGCTTCATTTCATAGATTTATAAGAGCATTTCCTTTCCAATTTCAGAGCAGATTGAAATCATCATTCAGTCTCAGTCTAAAAGGGTAAGAATTTAGCTAATACTCACCTCAAAATGTTTCCTGTTCATAGCACGTATCCTCAATGGATTTGTGAGGATTCCTGAGCTCTTGTTTTTTGTTTTTGCTTTTCATTTTTTCTTTGTGTAAAATATGTCAAGATCCTTAGAGCAAAGTAATTCAAAATAAAATACTTGTCTAACATGTAAAGTTTCAAAGACATCTGGTGAAAGGGGCCAGACGAGGGCAATGGGAGGAAATGACTGACATCCAGGCTCCTGTATACAAAGCGCCCACTCGTTCTCTGGATGGAGACTTACTGGAAAACCCATTAGGGCTGCAGAGGCGGCCTTGGGCTCTGAGCCAGGTTGCCTAGATTTAAGTCCTGGTCCTTGCACTTATTAGCTGAGCAATCTTGGCCAAGTTACATAACTTCTCTGTACCTTCATTTCTCCAGTTGTAAGTGGGCGTTGTGAAATCACCTCTTCCATAGCTTTGATATGAGGATAATTGCACTTAATATTTATAAAGCACTTAGAATCGTTCCTGGTGCACAGAAAGTATTATATAAGCATCATATAAAATATACATTTCAAATATATGTATTAGAAAAGATAACCATTTGCTGACCCAAGAATCACCCCATATTCTGAATTGTCACTTTATACAAATGTAATGAAGGTTGAGCTCTAGTGGGACATTTAATCCAAATATCTGTAAGACTACTTACCCAGAAAAGAGTATTGCTTCTTACATTATGGGAGCTTGTCGCAAAGCATTTTTCCATCAAAAATATATTGAAGACTTCCTGGTTATTAAACACAATGCAAGATGCAAAGAATTTAAAGATAAACAAGACCCAACCTTCACTTTAGGAGCACGGCAGTTAACAGACCAAGAAATGGATCCTTTTGAAACAATGAGCAGATGCAGTAGCAAGAATGATTCTAAGGAGTGTCAGATAAGAGCACCTAATTCAGGATTGTGTTTGCGGTTGGGTAAATAGGTCAAAGGAAGCTCTCTGGAATTGTAAATCAATCAGGCCATAAGGAGGGAAAGTGTATTCCGGGCAGAGGGATAGAATCACCCTGGTGATCTAAAGAACAAAGTGAGTCATCTGTTCAGCCATGCTGGTGCTTCTGGTGGGTAACTCAGAGTCCTTACATCAGACTTAAGCTCTGAAGTTGAAGACACAATTTTATTACTTCTTCCATACGTGAACTGAGTCTCAGCGTTGACACATGATAATCAGACTCATAAGATGTTGATTTTCAACCTTATATCATATTTGACAAGGTACAAAACTAAATCTTGCACAAGAGCCAGCTGATGATCTGTTCACAGAGCCTACAATTTGTACCCTATTGGTTGAGCCCTCCTTTTAGGAAATCAGAGACCAAACTCATGATTGGTCAGCATCAAAACTGAACAAAAGTCATAAATATCCTTGGGGAATGTTTCAATAACCTAGATTCCTGAATGCTCTGTATTTTTTCAAGTTGCAAATATCTCAACTTCCATGACACACATTTCTTGAGGGTCAGAAGAACCATCTAACTATATTACAATTGGCAACAACTTTCCCTAACACCAGATCCATAGTTATGTATGTTGTGTGAAGGAACCAATGTGGTCTTCTTGATTCGATCAACTAACCTTTCTTTTTTATTTATTTAAGTCATTTGTACATAGATCATAAATACATTTATGCCATTATGGGATGCAATGTGTTGATTATTTGTACAAATTGGAGTGTTTACATCCTATTAATCAACATAGCCTTCACCTCATTTTAGGATTAAGACTTGCAATTAATCTTTCTCAACAACAACAACAACAACAATTACAAAAACTTCCCCATTGTAAGTTACTTCTGCCATGTTAATATTCATCATCTGTTTTTGTTAGATTTCAAATGATAATTTTTCATCATCTTTTCTGTTAATTCTTACTCTTACATTTTTAAACTCTATCAATTAATTTATTTATTGTAGCTGACTGCTCATTACTAATGCTTTAAAGTATACTTCTAGGGCCAAGCAATGAAAAACCTGTTTAAACAAGCAAAAACTATTAGGTTTTAAGCTGAAAGATAAAAGCAAAAATACTATGAGAAAGTTACTCCATTGTTAAGCTTCAAAAAAAAAGAAGAGAAACCCCGAATGTACTACATTTTTATTCCTTGGGTCTTACCTTTTGGGTGCATTACCCAGGCCAGATTAACACCTCTCCCCCTTCAACACCCTCACATAACTTTCTTACCACCTAAGCTCACTGAATATTATCCATATCTCTTCAAGCTTGCCTTATATTTAATCTATAAATCAATAACAGTTTCCTAAGTAGAGTATTGTAATGTCTACCACGCGAAACAAAGAAATATCTGTTGAAAAGCATAGTTTCCTGTCAAAAAGCATCTCAGATGATTGTTGGGGAAAGCATGATACCATATATATGAAAAAATATCAAAGATGTTTTTACTGAACATGAGCATATAAAAGCTGTTGCGCCAGGGAATATAATCAAAAAGTGATAACAAGGATACAGAATACTTGAGAAGGTGTAATAGTTTCGGTGAGACTTGAGATGACTCTGAAAGAATGGCTAGATTAATTAAGAGGTGGCACAGAGGATATTTAAGAGAAGCAAAAATGTGAGAAAAAGGAGAGATAAGAAGGAGGGGTGTGTGTGTGCCTGTGTTCAGGAGCAGTCTGTATTCAGTAGGGCTATTGGGAGAGGGAATGTTATTGTTCTGCAATACAGGTAAATAGATTTGAAGAGCTAAACATAGCTAGCATTTATGAAGTGCTTGCCATGCTCAGTGTCCTACATAATTATCTCACTTTCTCATTAACCACAGACCTGTGAAGGAGGTAGCACCATTTTCATCCCTATTTACCAGTGAGGAATCTAGAGCTTAGTGCCCATAGCCACCCAGCAAATGAAGAGTGGGGCAGGTCTGCTACTTAGAAAGCTTGACTGCTGAGTCAAGGCGGCTTGCACAGGAGAACTGGGCCACATGTTTCAGGGTCTTCATAGTAAGAAACAGGAATTCTGACCTGATGCACTGAAGTGACAGAAGCTCCATGAGTGACATGATGAAAGTGATATTTAAGGGCAAGGAGCTTATCAGAGTTACACAGAGTGATCTAGGATGAACTC
This sequence comes from Galago senegalensis, assembly GCA_963575145.1. Classification (NCBI taxonomy): domain Eukaryota; kingdom Metazoa; phylum Chordata; class Mammalia; order Primates; family Galagidae; genus Galago; species Galago senegalensis. Next base: position 22,111 of record CAUYTI010117182.1, read on the forward strand.
ATGGAATCAGTGGGGAGGACACGTCAATTGTGGGAAAGATTGCCACTTCCTTGTCTCTGCATTTTTAGACTGTACAGATGCCCTGTTCTACTGAATAGAATAAAAAGTTGAACAGCACAGCCCACACTCTTCACAGCACTATCCATTCCCTCCTTGAGCTCCTTCTGACTTAGCTGATGGAACTGGACTGGGCCCTGTTCGTAGGCTACTTTGAGAGGTTTGAGCAATTTGGCCAGCTGGGGGGAGGTTATTCTGTGAGCCAGGAAAGAAAATGAATAATACCTTAGATATCTGGAGTGGGTATAATTTGTTGCTTAAGCATGCATCATGCTTGCCTCAAGATCATTGGACCTGGGTGTAATTTAGAATTCTCTGTAATTTTTATTAACGCACACCATGACCATGGACATGCTTCCTGTCTGCTAAATATGCAATTTGATCTTTCTCTTTTCTTCTTCCATTTATACCTTGGCTTTTAGCTAAATCCTGCTACATTCCTGGTCCTTTTGACTGATTCATGCTTTTAATTTTTTTTTCAAAGAATCCAATGTACTTTGACATTGGTAGTTCTATAAATCAATGGAATAAGTAGAGAAACAAGTCCAGGCAGCAATAAAATTTTTCTTTTGAATTCAGCAGACAGAAGTGGTTTAACTTCCTCCTAGCCTACACAATACAAAAAAGCATATTCTTATTAAAAGGAAAAGGAATAACTGAAGTATATAGGGGTACATTCCCTAAAATTTTCTGCAACAAGAACAACAAAAGAATCATGCCTTTTTGTTTATATATAGCCAGACTTTAAAACTGAATGAATAGTATTATTGCCAAGAGTAATTAAGCTCTTCAGATTTTAGCCATATGGAATATAGTTATAATAACTGTTTTAATGTCCATTTTCTACAAATTCTATCATCTCTGCCATTTTGGAGCCTGTTTCTATTGATTCATTTTTCCTTCATTATGGGTTATTTTTCTCACTTCTTTGTATATCTGTGATTTTTGATTGGAGGCCAGCTGTGAATTTTAAGTTCTTTAGTGCTTATATTTTGTTTCCCTTTAAATATTCTTCAACTTTGCTCTGGGTTGCAGCTAAGTTACTTGGAAACAGTTTAATCCTTTAAGTTGTTTCTTTTAAGTTTTATCAGGTGAGACCAGAGTGGTCTTTAAATGCAGGGCTAAATATTCCTCACAACAGGGGGGATATAACTTTTCGGAAGACGCTAATGTCTTCTTTACTATGAGTTTTTTTTTCCCTCCCCTATGCTGGCTGGTGGGAATATGAACTATTTGCAGCCTGTGTGGACTCTGAGACTGGTCTGCTTGCTTTCTCGTGGATCTCTGCCTGCTCAGGTGGTTTCCCCATAAACAGATGCTCGTCAGGACCTCGCTGAAACCCTCTGCCAATCGCTGAATCTCTCCATCTCTGTCTCTCTCTCCTCCCTCCGCCTCCTGCCTCCCCTCATTTCTCACCCTATCTGTGCAACTCTCTTGTCTCTGCGCATTCCTCTCCCACTGTGCAAATCTTTCCTGTCCAGGATTCTGCCCAGCACGAGAATGAAATTCACGAGATAGAAATCCATCTTTGCCTCTGAATCTCAACTCAATCTCCTCAGCTCAAGAAGACCATTAAACTCCCAGCCCGGTGGTCTGGAAGCGCCGTGCTGGTGAGAGGCTGGGGAATCCCAGTGCTCACCCAGCTTGGTTCTGTCTCTCAGAGATCGCCTTCCCGACGACTATATGTTGCTCCCTGTATAAAAACTGCTGTTTCACATATTTAGACTATTTTTCAGTTATCCAGCATGGAGAGTATATCTGGTCTCAGTTTTCTATCTTGGGTAAAGTGAAAGTCCAGTTCTTAAAATTTTAGATATGTTGAAAAAGAAAACCAAACCTGAAGCGTTTGGTACTTACAATAAATCGTGAGAGAATTACTTGTGCTCACACTGAATCTGGACGCACTTAGAAGATGTTCTGTGAGACCTGTGAGCAGAACATGGGTCCAGATTTTCATTATGTCTCACACCAAAAATTGTTGTTCCAACATTCTGTTGCCCTGCACATCAAGTTTTTGTTATGAGAAATGAGTGAAAAAAAAAAAAAGAAGAAGAAGAAGAAGAATTTCAAGACCAGTAGTTGTGGAGGTCTCTTAACTACATTTGGGATCAAAACAGTGCTAAAATGTATATTTATGGATAAATAAAAACATACACATTTTATCTTGAATGGTGTCATAACTAACAAATTATTTGCATGGAGTGGATATTCCTGTTAATTGGGTTTTGGTTACATTAAATTAATATGAATTTGATTTATCTTGCTTTATGCCTTGGTTCAAAAAATCTTTCTAATATTTTATTTGTTTACCTAGTAAGTAGAGGAAACGCGAGTGTTTTGGTGTTTATCATATCTAAGATTCTAGCAGTACTTCAGAGTCTTTTTTATTTATTTATTTTTTTTTTGAGACAGAGCCTCAAGCTGTCCCCCTGGGTAGAGTGCCGTGGCATTACAGCTCACAGCAACCTCCAACGCCTGGGCTCACGCGAGTCTCTTGCCTCCGCCTCCCAAGTAGCTGGGACCACAGGCGCCTGCCACAACGCCGGGCTATTTTTTGGTTGCAGCCGTCATTGTTGTTTGGCGGGTCCGGGCTGGGGATTCGAACCCGCCACCTTAGGTGTACGTGGCTGGCACCTTAGCCGGTTGAGCTATAGGCGCCGAGCCTGTACTTCAGAGTCTTGAGCATCACTTACCACTCTGTAGACGGTAGATGTGGCTAATGTGCTTTCACTGGGGCTCGGTTGTCAGTGCATTGATCGGATCAAAGATCTTCAGCACCTGGAAAACTGGGCAGAGACCTATTCCTGGATCAGGTTTAGCATATAGTCTGGGGAAGGTTCCAGGAACAGGAAAGGTCTTGGCTAGTGGGACTGACAAACAAGAATCCGACAGGAGCAATAGATTACTTGCAGGGATGATAGAAGATCTGGCTGCAAACAAGTGAGATATCTCCTAACTCCAGTGAGAAGAGCCTATATCACGAGGTCCAAAGCTGCAGGTGCTGGTGTGGGTGCAGAAAGAGGGGAACGCTTGGTGGGATTGTACTGTTGGTGGGATTCCAAACTAATACAACCCTTTCTGAAAGAAGTGTGGATGATATGCCAAGAGCTAAAAGCAGACCTTCCATTTGATCTCACAATCCCACTACTAGGTATCGACCCAGAAGAAAAAAAGTCATTTTATTATAAGGACATTTGTCCTCAGACGTTTATAGCAGCTCCATTCACAATCGCAAAGGTGGAAACAACCTAAGTGCCTATCAACTCATGACTGGATCAGTAAACTGTGATTGATACACACACACACACACACACACACACAAAGGGGGGAGAGGCTGTTTGGTAAGTTCCCACCTAACCTACAAGGTCAGGTTACATGGTACCCTTTCTTGGTGAAGGACTCAACCGCAACTCAGACTTTACAAACACAAACAATGTAACCTAATCATATGTACCCTCATATTCATGTAAAATAAAAAAATAAATAGCATAAAGGAAAAAACAAAAGAATGCTTCAGATCTGATAAGAATATAACTTCTAGGAGAATTGGGTGTAGGTAACATAGTAAAATACATAGAAATTAGAATATAGTTTCTGGAAAAGGTGAGGCACTATTTTCCAAGGACCTGGGGAATGAGGAGAGACCTCAGTGAAAACTTAGTAGAATTGTCTAATGGCCTTAGAAAGTGACTTGCTTAAAGTGGCACTTGCTACAGCGCTGAGGATGTGTTTTCCTTCAGCAACTTGCCTATAGCTGTGGGTCTCCTTTGCTTAAAGTGGGGCCAAACCTGCGTCTTTAGATGACTCTGGACACCAGTGGGAGCTTAGGGAGAGTGAGCCAAACATATTGTTATAGTATTGGGATGTGCAGCCCTGGTCCTTTCAATCAACTCAGTGTAAGTCCACAAACATACACTGGGAGAGTCTCCAAAGCTGTGCGTGACACATCACTCTGGGAGTTGATCTAGACCTCCACCCTAGCTGCTCACAACAGTCTTCTGTAGTAGCTCTCCTTGTGTTTCGAGACTTCAAATCCTTTAACTATATCCTCCCAGTTTCAACTGTGACACTTTCCATCTTGTCTTTGATTAAAGCTCTTGTTTAAGTTAGTCTTTTCAAATAGAGTGGGCCACCCTCCAGGACGTGGCTTTGTAAGTTCACGCTCTGGTCCTTGGCACGTAGTAGACCTTATGTGCTGTCAAGGACCCCATGGCTGTGATTGGTGTATTTTCTGTAACCCTTGATCAATGGCTAGTCTTGATTCTGAGTTAAATCCCAGAAATGACTTATTTGAATAAACCCCTCATGTAAATTTGTCTGTTTTATTCAGCTCAGCACCTTTACATTACCTTACTGGGGCTGTCGTGAGCCAGGGCACTGACTTAGGTCCAAGATTTGCAAAGATAAATGAGTGAAGCCCAGTCTGCACATCTGAGGAAGTTGGAGTTCAGGGTGAAGACCTCAGAGGCAGCAGATAACTACGTTACAGTGTGATGAATGCTTTAAGAAATTCACAGATGCATTTGCTATGGGGGTGGGGGCATTTAACAAAGAGGAAGAAGATATTTAACCCAGTCTGGGGCTGAAGGGACAGTCAGAATACTTGGCATTTGCTTCTCTGTCTTAACAAAAGGGGTGCTGAGAAATTCTTATCAAATGAAGTTTTATCACATGATCGTAAGAAATATAAGAATAGGTTCAAAATATAGCGACATGTACAAAGTAAGTGGACAGTTTTCATTACAGGGCTGTTAGGGTGCGGTCGGAGCCCAGTTCTAGGAATTGTCACGCATGTGTTGCTCTGGGCATAATTTCTGGCCGTGGCATTTAGTGGCCGTAAGTCTCGGTGTACCCCTATGTGATTATGGGTAATGGTTACTTCACAAGTGTGTCTCTTATCAATGTATTGCCTCTCCACTTCAAGTGCACTCTTCAATTTGGGCTCTGTGATAACGGAACTTTTTAAAGTATTTCTGGTGTAAATTGGGCATGCTGTTGACTTTTCGTATTGGAGAGTGCTGGAAGGACATTGAGTAAGAGGCGTCCTCTTGGTTCTAGACTGGGCTTGGATGATGACCGGTATGGTGCGAGGACATCAGGTAGAGCCTGCTGCAGCCTTAGGACCAGATACAGTCACTCCATGATTTGGCGGCATTGCTCTGACACCCCAGTTCCACAGCTTTCTTAACATGGACCCTGGAGGTCTATGCAGCCTGTGTGCAGCTACCATGGCCCAGAGCTTCACAGAGCAGGTGTTTGTAGCAGGAATCTGCACATTCTTTGCACTCAGAAGGCCCCTGTCCCAGACAGTGCCAGATTCCTACTGCACACACTGGCCACTCGTTACTGCCCACCACTGGCATTCTGGAAGGTGGCCTTTGCCTGCCCAGCAACTGCACAGCAATTCTGACCTGGCCAGATCTTCAAATTTCTCTGCTGTCCAGTGGCTGAGCCACACCTTTTCCAGCCAGGTCTTACCCTCGTCTAAACTTTCCTTTCTCGTTACTCTCCCTCAGCCCTGGGGTATTATAAAGGTTTCCTTTCATCTTATAGTTTAGCTTTTATTAGGGTTTAATAATGTTTAACTTTCCCTGTTTATCCCATTGTGTGTTTGATTAGATCCAGTTTGCTACACCAAGTTTACCATGAGGATTACATAAAGCAACACATGATATAGTGAATGAAAATAATTATAGGTATTCTGTCTCTTTTTCCCTCTCTTCAAAAAATCCCTAAAGTTTGCTTATAAAAAATGTGTGTGTGAGCATAAGTGTGTGAGACTGTGAGTGTATGTGTGAGCATGAGAGTGAGTGTGTGTGTGCATGAGAGTCTGAGTGTGTGTGTGAGTATGTGTGTGCATGAGAGCCTGTGAGTGTGTGTGTGTGAGTGTGTTTGTGCATGAGAGTCTGAGTGTGTGTGTGAGTGTGTGTGTGTGAGTGTGAGAGTCTGTGAGTGTGTATGTGTATGAGTGTGTGTTGCATGAGAGTCTGTGTGTGTGTGAGTGTGTTTGAGCATGAGAGTCTGAGTGTGTGTGAGTGTGTGTATGAGTGTGTGTGTGAGTATGTGTGTGTGAGAGAGAGCATGACTGTTTTATCCAGTGCTGGGTGTGCTTTGCTCTCCCCCTTCAGTCTGCTGTGCTGTCACCTACCACCAGAATGCTGACCTTGGTGCTGGCAGGAAAGTTTAAGATTGCCTAGTTCAATTCCACAAAAAGAAATCAATGAACTGGAAGGCTACGAATTTTGCTCACAGAAACATAGTTAATTCTGGGAGGGACCCGTAACAAATGTTATCTATCTTGAGACCAGTACAAGGATTCCTCTACAGCTAGAACTGGTTCTCTATACGAGTTTTGAATATGGAATAATCTAGATGGCTGCATTGACTTCCTAGGGTTGTCTTAACAACTCATTACAAACTGGGGGGCTTAAAATCAAGTTTATTCTCTCTTAGTCTGGAGGCCAGAATCTCAAATTCAGCAGAGCTGTGCTCCGTCTGGGGGCTCCTCTTCTAGTTTCCAGGGGTGGTCCCCATTGCTGGGCATCATGGCCTCTGTCTCTGTATCAGCTTGTCCCATATACACAGCTCTCTTTTCATAGAAAGGACACTAGTTATGGATTTGGGGCTCATTTGGGTAATTTGACATGATCCTCTCATCACAAGATCCTTAATGTAACCACATTTGCAAAGACCCTTCATCCAAATAAGGTGGCATGCACGTGTTCTGAAGAGTAAGGTGGAGACGTGCAATTTGGGGGCCACAATTCAGCCCCATATAGTGTTTTTTTTTCATTATAGATTTAGAACCCTAAGGTGGCATCATACAGTACTCCATTAGCTCACTTAATAAAATGCAGAAATGGTTTTCTAATAGTTCTTTATTCCGTGAGCATATTACTTACCAAAGTGATTTGCTATGAGAACTTCGTTTGGGAAGCACTTAGTCTTTTTACTGTTAGACATTATAAGAATTGTTCGTAAGCTGATAGGCAGATTGTAATGCCACGTCCAGTGTGAGGAGGAGCTGGCCATGACACAACGTAACCAAATGAGGCAGTATTTTCCCCGCACTATGGGGCAGATGTTATATTCTACTAATATCTGAGTCTGTATAAGCTTTAGACTTGAATATTGCATTTCTGAGAATTTGCGTGAGGCATTAGGATATGTGGGGGCATATTTGGGGTCAGTGGTCACATGGCCCAGCCTGTGGGCTGCATTCCATAGAGGTTCAGCAGCAAAACTCTCCTTCAGGGGAACAACTCTAACCTATTATTTCTGTGTCTGTTAAACTGACACGCTTCGTAGTGTTCTCACTGTATTCCATAGTTTCTCCCCTTTTTTGTCTTTTGCATCACTTCACATTTAATGCCATTTTGGTAGAAGTGTTTTAAAATATTCATTACGTTACAGTTAATTTTGAGCACAGTAATAGTCACTGCTCGAGCAGCAGGAATATGTGCTGTGGTTGTGAAAGGAGAAAGACGCGTTGTTCTCACACAGGAGTGTTGATTTAAAAATATGATCCGATTCAGGACAGTTACTGTTAATTGCCACTGAGACCAGATACAACTCCGGAAGAGTCTGCCTTCCCACAGGCCATTTAGTTCCATGTCTTACAGGTACTGGTGGCAAAGAAGAGATCGGAGTTTTTTAAAAAAATTATTGGTGGTTATCTTTTCTCCCACGTTATGTTTGTCTTTATAGTTTGGGATTCGCCAGTGATGACGTTCTAGGCCCAGTTTACGATCTTAAGTTACAACTCAGTTAGACTAGCAGAAAGCTACATTCATCTGATTATCTTTGCCAACCTAAATGTCAAAACACAAGTTGTGTCTTCATTTCTTGCAGCAGCCAAAAAAGGAAAACTTAAAACCAAACCCTGCCTCCTAGAAAAGGGAATTCCCCGTGCAGTGTTTTCCCCACGTTTTTTTTTCCCTTCTGACGCGTAGATGATGGTGGACGTCATTGACTCTTCCTATATATGTTTTCAAACAAGAAAAACTCAGACTCCCTTGAGAAAAGACCGGAACCAGGAGTGTGTGTTCTCGACACGCAGCTACTTTGGAATCTGTCCTCGTTCTCTCCAAAGTGCTCTGCGTTTCAAGGCTCTTTTACTTCCTCTGGCTTCAGATGGACAATCTCAGTCAGAGGGTTCACTTCAACCTCTGTGACTGTCCTTTCCTAGGGAGGACGATTAGTAATAGCGGCTGGACAGAATCAGAGAAGAGCTACTTGTGCTGTGCACCCGGCAGAGCTCTTTGTCACTTTCCATAGAAAACTGACCGATGGATCTTCAGGGAGATGAGAAAGGGCGGGTCTGGAAGTAGAGACCTGGGGCTTGACCGAAGGTGGCTATCTATGTGAATACTCTGTTCTCTCTGCCCCGCGGCCTGCCTTTTCCTTCCCCACTGTCCTCCTATCCCCTGCCCGCTACACGCTTTCCCAGCTCCTCCTTCACTGCGTGTTAGGAAAGTCTAGACATTCATTCATTCACCAAATCCCTGACGGGTTAAACTATGCGCTCTCCACTATGGCACACATGGCTGTGGAGTAACCGATACACAATGCTGGCTCACCTGCAGCTTCTGGTCTAGCAGGGAAGTGACGTCCCGAACTAATAGTTCTCATCTATCGCAAAATGGAATTGTTCTTCATCAGAATTTTACAAGCTGTTCCCCACAAGGGAAGACCCTCAGCAAGGCCGACCGCATTCCACACGCAGGGCTGAACGTGGGGGCCTGGTCTGGGGCACAGGGCAGAGTGGGGGCAGAGCAGAGGAGGGAGCAGGTGGGTAGGCTCGGCTAGACAGCAGAGAGACTTCTTGTAGCTGCCTAGAATAGGAAGTTTAAGGAGATAGATATCAAAAGTGTTTTTTAAACTCTGCAAAATGCTCTATATAAAATCACTGGGCTTCTAAGGTAAAGCAAATAAATATTTTTTTTAAAAAATTAGTCTTCAAGGTTAGCAGAATGGAATCTGCATTTGTGTTTGTGTGTCTGGGTAGCAAAAAGATGAGTGTGCGCGCTCTCTCTCGCTCTCTCTCTCCCTCTCTCTCTCTCTCCCCCTCCCTCTCCCTCTCTCTCCCCCCCATCTCTCTCTCTCCATCTCTCTCTCTCTCCCCCCCTCCTCTCTCTCTCTCTCTCCCCCCCCACCACCTCTCTGCCTCCCTCCCTCCCTCTTCTCTCTCAGTTCTGATCCTGGCTGTGTTTATTTACTTGTCAGCCAAGCTTCATCCTGATGAAAGAGAGAAACCTCTTTTCCAATAATTTCTGAAGAACCTCTTTTGAAATCATCCCTGATATGGTCACATAGGCAAGGAAATGTCACTCTTTGAGGGGCCTCTGCAGAGTTAGGGGTGTGGTCAACCCTCAAACCAGGAGATCTGAGAGTAGGGCGGGGGTAGCCTCCAGAGAGAAAGCGGTCCATCTCTAGGAAAAAGAGAGAATGCATTGGGGGGCGGGGGTGGGGCAAGACAAAAAGGGTTTACCACAGAAAGGAATCCAAGTGCTAAACAGTTCCTCTCCTTTTCTCTGTGGAGCTCATTTCCTCCCTTCTCTTTTTTTTCCTAGTATTCTTCTAATGAAAATGTCTTGGACTAAGCCTTTTGTTACTCTCCATTTTGCCCTTAATGGAGTTGTGTTCCCTTTCAAAAATGAGAAGAAAATATCTTCTGGGCAAGGCTGTAATGAAAATAGCACTTTCTTATATTGCAGGTAGGAAGGTAAATTGGTGTAATAGTTGAGAAAATAAAATATGTATAAAAATGTGAATGTGAATCGTATCATTTGATGCAACATCTGGCTTTACACAATCAGAGAGGCAAAGAAATATTTATATTTAAGGATGTTCATTATGTTACATTATTCACAATAGTAAAAGCTGGAAAAACTCAAGTCCCACAGGTAGGGTATTAGCTTAACAAATTACAAAGTATCTACTTAGTTACTTCCTCAGCATCTATAAAAAATAATGTTCTAAAATATTTAGGAAAGATAAATAGGTAATATAAATCTTAAAACTGTTTAGAGCGCTACATGGAATTGTATGGTCTGTGTGATATTCTAAACTTATATTTATAGATATTATTGATACTCCAAAAAGTAAACATGAAAAATAAAGGAAAATATGAAATTTTAATCTCTTGAGTGCGTGAAATTAGGCCTGCTATTTTCTTTACATTTGTTAAATAAATTTTCACATTTAAAAAATTATGTATATTCTTTGAATAATCAGAAAAAAGAAACAATAAATGTTGCAAAGACCATTGAGATTTGTAATGAAAACACTCAACAAAATCTTCTTTTGCCCTATCTGCCTAGGTGCCAATAAACCATAAGTGGGGTTTTTTTTTCCTTGTCAATAGCTAATTGTTTTCTTTCTTTCTTTCTTTCTTTCTTTCTTTCTTTCTTTCTTTCTTTCTTTCTTTCTTTCTTTCTCTCTCTCTCTCTTTCTTTCTCTCTTTCTTTCTTTCCTTCCTTCCTTCCTTCCTTCCTTCCTTCCTATCTTCCTTCCTTCCTTCCTTCCTTCCTTCTTTCTTTCTTTCTTTCTTTTTTTGAGACAGAATCTCACTTTATGGCCCTTGGCAGAGTGCCGGGGCATCACAGCTCACAGCAACCTCCAACTCTTGGGCTTAGGCGATTCTCTTGCCTCAGCCTCCCAAGTAGCTGGGACTACAGGCACCTGCCACAATGTCCAGCTACTTTTTTTGCTGCTGCACTTGTCATTGTCATTTAGCTGCCCAGGCCAGGCTCTAACCTGCCAACCTGGGTGTATGTGGCTGGCGCCCACTGAGCTACAGGCCCCGATTCAATAGCTAATTGTTATCATCCTTCTATTGTTGTTAAACTTCTGACATCCTTTCTACTATTTATTTATTTCTCTTAGCATTTCTTTGGTACAGTTAACTCATTTCTTCAATGTAGTTTTTGATAATCTGTAAATTTTGTTTTTCTTTTTTACTTCTTATCTATACATCTTGACCTTTGGTGCCTTTATTTAAGTGGTTCACTTCAGCATCTCTTAGTCACTTTAGGGTTGGTCTCTTCTTTTTATTTTTTTCTATTTGTTTGGCAAAAAGAACTGGGCCTTCACGTAGTAACTTGGAACTATACAGAGTATAAACCTCAGCTCTTCACTGTGTAGTTTTATGTTCTCAAGTAATTCCTTTAAGCTTTATGGCAGCCAGAGACTCTGCGGACACCATGATTCAACCCATTTATTCTCTGTTTGTACATTGAGTTCAAAAGTGAATAAGCTCAGGTTGAGGGGGTTAAGTGACTGGCAAAAGTCTGACAGCTGGTTAACTACCTAACCACTGACCTATCTAGGAATCCAGCGTTCTTCCTGTGTAAGCCCCTCCTTACTTCTTCCCTCTGCAATTTCCTAAACCATAAAATGGTGTGAACTTTTAGCTCCCTGATGGAAAGCATATTGTCGTATCATGAAGTCTCTCTGCAGAGGAGGATTGTCACTCAGTCTGTCTCCTAACCAATAATAGAAAATGCAAAATCTGAAAACAGGCTAAGGTAATAGTAGAAACAAATGTTAGAATGTATTTATATGTAGCACCATTAACAAATGTATGAATTTTACCTGCAGTAGAACCTCCAAAGTTGACCACCTCCCTACATTGATCACCTCCTGAAGTTGACCTAATTTTCCCAGACTGGACATGCACCCCATGAACCTGTCAGTACAGTAGGCCCAGTTCCTCATGTTGACCACCTCCTTGGCCAGTTTGATACAGTCCCTTGGTGGTCAACTTACAGAGGTTCTACTGTATTTTAAGGCCAAATAAATTACATAAGAGTTCCTAAGCCAACTGTGGCAATTTGAATATGACAAAATGGAACTCATGTCTTCCTCCACAATCCCCATAGCTACACCAACCACGTAGACTGCAGCTTTCTGGATATGCTAGAAACCAGCTGGATATATCTTCCCCTCTTTCTTTCTCACACTTTTTATTCCATCCACCACAAGGCTCTATCCATTTTACTCCCAATTGTCTCTTACATCTGTTCATTACTGTGTCTCTGTCACCCCTGGTCCCCCATCCCAGATCTGGCATCTCTTGTGGGGAGCTTTTGCAGAATGTCTGAATGTCCACCCCCACCTGAAATGGTCTTGGAAGTGCAAATCTGATCACTAGATGTTCCAGCTGACAAGTTCAGTGTCTTTCTTTAATCTAGCCATAACAGGAAAATACTTAACATAGCCCTCAAGGCCTGTTGTTTATCGTTAGTACCTAACTCTGCTCTTCCACCACTGGCCTTAGGCCCCTGCCTGTGCTCCCTGACTCCCCGCCCCAGGGCTTATGCATATGTTGTTTTGTCTGCCTAGGATTCAATTCCTTCACCCCTTCCCTCAAAATATTCCTACTCAGTCTTCAGATAATTTCCTTAATCTTCACGTCCTCTCTCTCAGAAGCCTTCTCAGTTCCACCTGCCATGGGAAAAAAAAAAAATCACTATTATAAGCTGTTATAGCTCCTTCCTCCTCACCCTCCCAGCAGGCTCTCTATTGAAATAGCCCATATATTTGTGAGCTAATTTGGCTAATGTCTTGTTCCATTAGACTACAGGTTCTAATTTTTGCTCATAGCATATAGAAAACACTCGGCAAGTAACCTTTTGTTCAATGAATGAATCAATGAATGCAAATTTAATATTCTATAACCTTTCCATTTATATTAGTGAGATGGCCTACACTTTTTTTTTCTCCTGTTCATCGTGTTTAGAAAGGAAGCTGGCTTCCATAAAAATAGGATTTATGTTTTAGCTTCAGGGACCTGCTGGAGAAAATTGTACACCCGTATGGGTTATTGACCTTCAAAATACACGCTATCGAAGCTCCACTGGCTACTCGGTGACACGTAGCAATCCTTGGCACACATTTGTTCAGCACGTTCTCCCTTTCCTCACAATTGCTCTTCCAAATCCCCATTTTTCTTTTTAAGTTGCCCACCCCCCCCCATGGCTTTCATCATTCTTAGCTATAGAGATTTGACCTGAGACAAGTGGTTTTATGAAGATCAACATCCCTCCCTGTGCTCACACCTGCAGCCGTACCTGTCTCAATCCCCTTCCTTCCTGCTCATCCACCTGCTCAGTACCCCATTTTCTCTTTCCCTTTAGGGCCTCACTGGATCCATTCACTAGTCTTTTTTTCCAACGTTCTTTCCTTGGCTCTAATCCTCAACATGTGTATACTTACAAACAAAAATGCTCCAAACAAAACAGAACATGTACCATACCATAAAGGAAACCAGAAATCCCTCTGTAAAATGTAAGAAAATTAGATGCACCATATTCTAAAAATCTGAATGTTGGAATTTGGCAAATAGCATCTATACCAGAAGAAGTGCTGGTAATATTTTCTCTCTTCTGAGTCCTCCAACTTCTCTTCCCTTTTCCACATTCTCAGTCATTTAATTTAGTTTATATTTCACAGAGAAAACAGAAGCCATCAAAAGAAAAATCTCCAGGTCCTCTCACTGCTGCCCCATCGGGCTCCTTTTAGTGGGAAAGGGCCGTGCTCACTCCTACTTAAGGCCACTACCCCTATTTGTGTAAAAGATACTATCTTTGCCCCCGTCAAAGACATAATTTCCTTCTGAACTATTCTTCCCCCCCCCTTTTTTATTGAATTATTTCCATAATCTGGCCAATATTTTTGGCACTATTTCCTGTTTTAAAGAAAGAAAACCAGCAGCAAACTCTCTTGATCTTATCTTCCGGTCCCCAGAAATAGCTCTTGTTGAGGTCACTACTGACCTCTGCCTTGGAAAGTTCAATTCTCAATTCTCAGTCATCCACAGCCTTGACCTGCTAGTGGCATTTACCCAAGTTGACCACTCCTTCCTCCTCAAAATATTTCCTTCCTCCTTCCAACAGGACATTCCTTCTCATCTCCCAACCTCTCAGTACTGTGATACCCTGCAGCTACTTTCCGTATTTGTCTTTTCTTTTTTTAAATTTGAGATTAATATGAGGGCATGGACAATTAGGTTCCATAGTTTTTGTTTTTTAGGTAAGATTCAAGATACAGTTGAGCCCTGGGCCCAGGAAATGTGCCATATCCCCTTACACTGTGCCCGTTAGGGGAGGGTTTACAATCCTCCTCCCTTCTTCCCTCTCCCCAGATTGAATTTAATTGTATTTATCTCTCATGTGGGCATGTAGCTTTACATCTGTTGGTTTCATATTAGTATCAAGTATATAATGGATACTTGCTTTTCCATTCTTGTGATACTTAACTAACGAGAATCAGAGAAATGCAATGAAAACCTCCCTGAGATATCACCTAACCCCAGTAAGAATAGCCCACATCCCCAAGTCCCAAAGTTGTAGTTGCTGGCGTGGATGTGGAGAGAAGAGCACTTTTACACTGCTAGTGGGATTGTAAACTAATAGAGCCTGTGTGGAAAGAAGTACAGACAATCCTCAAAGCACTAGAAGTAGACCTTCCATTTGATCCTGCAATCCCATTGCTAGGTATCTACCCAAAGGAAAAAGAAAAATTATTTCACCTTCTATACTTTTCCAGTTTTATATTGCCAGTCCAGAACTCTCTCCCCAACTCCAGATTGTGTACTTTACAGCCCACGTAAACAGTGTCTACGCTTGGATATCTAATGGACATCTCAAATAATATGTGCGCCAACCCCAAAACCCTTCATTCCAATTTTTCCTCCTTGAACCCCTTTCCAGGGTTTCTCATCTCAGCATAAAATAATTTCATTCTTCCAGTTGCTCAGGCCAACCCCCTCAGAGTTTTTTTTGACTCCTGTTTCATTACGTTCATGATTTAATTCATTGATTCATTTTAGTTGTATCTCCAATTGTATCTCCAAGCTGACCACCCAAATCCCTTTTGTTATCTCTACCTCTCATCTGTATTATCACAACAGCTTCCCAGGGACCTTCTGCTTTTTCCCTGGCTACACCCACTCCTCCATACACACACACACACACACACACACACATACTCTCACACCCTACCTGGTCTTCACAAAGCAGCTGAGTTTTTAAAACATGTATTATAAATTTCACTAATCTAATGAATGTGAATTTGTACATAATTTGCAAATAAAAATAAAATGCACACATAATACTTCTCTTAATTTTTACTAAAACCCGTAAGCCTCTCAGTATTTTATTTTTTATAGTTTAATGTATTGTATTTTATTATTTTAGAGACAGAGTCTCAATCTGTCACTCTCTATAGAGTGATGTGGTATCACAGCTTCCATCAACCTCCAGCTCTTGGGCTTAGGCAATTCTCCTGCCTCAGCCTCCCGAGTAGCTGGGACTACAGGCACCTGCCACAACGCCCGGCTATTTTTTGTTGCAGTTTGGCTGGGGCCGGGTTCAAACCTGCCACCCTCAGTATATGGGGCCAGCACCCTACTTACTGAGCCAGGCACCACCCAGTTCAATGTCTTTTAATAGCAAACTTACAGGAACAGCATAGAAGACAGACAAGATTAAAAACTTATTCTTGCATATAGGACAACTCGGAAAAGTATAGTGAATAGATGAAACCTACTGGGTGATGAAAAATGCTACAAACACTATTTAGTTGCCGTCAGTAAGAAATTTACTTGTTTTAAAAACATCCAAATGCTAGCATTGTCCAGAAAAATTTAACAGATTTATTTATAATTGTTAAGAAGTTGAATGCTGAAACTTGTTCACTGAAATGTTTTGACTCACATTAATGCTTCACTCCCCACATTTAGATTAAAAATTCACACACAGGCTCGGAGCCTACAGCTCAACTGGCTAAGGTGCCAGCCACGTACACCTAAGGTGGCGGGTTTGAATCCCCAGCCTGGACCCGCCAAACAACAATGACGGCTGCAACCAAAAAATAGCCGGGCGTTGTGGTGGGTGCCTGTGGTCCCAGCTACTTGGGAGGCGGAGGCAAGAGACTCGCTTGAGCCCCGGAGTTGGAGGTTGCTGTGAGCTGTGATGCCACGGCACTCTACCCAGGGTGATAGCTTGAGGCTCTGTCTCAAAAAAAAAATAAAAATAAATAAAATAAATAAATAAATTAGAGCATCACATAGTAACCTGTTATGTTCTTTTATGGTCAAAAAGACATAATTAGTAAAAATAAAATAAGAACCAGTATACTCTACCACCTGAGAGAGATGCTGGCTTCCAAATTTTAGTAAATTTTGGTCTTTTTATTTTAATGAATAAACCTCAGCCAAGTTTCTCTTGTTTGGTGGTTGGGACTGGTCAGGGTGTTGTGCTTTGTAACCATATAGTTAGCTGTTGGGTTGGATGCCAGAGCATGCAAGGGACAGAGGGGCAATAGGGTGAAATGAGTTTGAGATGTCCGGAAGGATCCATCAGGAGGTGTCCTTGGGGATCTCCACCAGCAGGGTTTTACTGCTGGAAGAAAGTGGCACCTGGCAGCTGGAGCCTCACCCCGGGTCCTCACTGCTGTGGCCTAATTCTGCACTCCCCTGGAGGGCACTGTCCAAGTGACCTCTTGATGCATCTCATGGAACTTTGCAGTGCTTCCCAGGGTTTGTGGCTGGGATAGAGGACTTCATGGCTAGGCAGGCCAGGTCTAGAAAGTGGCACTCAGTGTCTGGCCTTGGCTTTAGTGCCAGACAACCTTGAGACATCAGTTTGCAGACTCCCCATCAGGGACCCTGTGAGGAATACCCGCCTCTGGGTCTTTCCATAACTGCTCCTGGATGTTCATGTCAACTTCTCACAGTGAGTGCCCTCCCGCTGCAGAGGCTGACCCCCTCCAACTCCCCTGACATGATAGGATGAACCAGGAGGAGCATATCAACCATTTTTGTGTTGGGGCTCAGAAACTGACATCCCCAAACATGGTGCTTTGACGTGCTGAACAGAAGAAGATGGCTTCAGTTCTCTCTGTCCCTCCTCCCGCCCCACTTCCTCTTCTGCCGCAAAGCAGGAGATAAGTTGCTCCAAGTTCCCTCCTCTGCCACACCCACCAAAGAAGACAATGCCCTCTTGTCCCTTCCCTGAGTTGTAATTAACTGAACTCCTATCACAGGGAGAAAGACAGAAGGCTGTCAACAAACTGGGACAGTTGTTGTCATAAACCATTGTTTGCTATGTGAGCCTAACAGACTCATTGTATGTTCCTCAAACCCATTGCATCCCCCCTAAAAATCATTTACCACCCCCTGAAGGTTGTCCTGCTTCTCCACTCCCTTTCTCCAAAAAGAAAGTATATATAACTAGGTGTAGCCCACTGGGTGGTGCGGTATTTGCCCTGTGATTTCCACCCTTGCAGGCTAATTTGTTTGAGTGCCACTTCTCCTCTTTGCCTTTTGTCAGTTGATTTTACAGTGAAACTTCAGACTGCAAAGAGGGAGTTTTCTCTTGGCCCTGACATCCACAAGGCCCAAACTATGCTTTAGCCTACACAAAGTCCTTCATGCTTCACTGCCTTTTGGGATAATTAAAGTTTTACCTTCTGTGGTTTCTGGCCCCTGGACCTCGGAGGCTGGAGTAAATATTTGTGTGCTGGTCACATTAATGAGTTTAGAGTTATTGAATTTTCAGATGCCTCACAATTGTATTATAGAAAGATCATATTGTGGTAGAAGGCAAAAATCTCAATTCAAAATGATGTTGACAGGCTATAAGAACAGGGCCAAAAATCAACAAAATTTCATTATTCTGGTTAAAGTGCTAGATTAAAAAATAACCTATAATATTGGGAGGCTGAGGTGGGTGGATTGCCTGAGATAAGGAATTTGAGAATAGCCTGAGCCAGAGTGAGACTCTATCTCTAAAAAATAGCCTGTGGCAGGTGCCCGTAATCCCAGCTACTTGTGAGCCTTAGGCAAGAGGTTCACATGAGTCCAAATGATGCCACAGCACTCTACTGAGGGCTTGGCACCTGTGGCTCAAGTGGCTAAGGCGCCAGCCACATACACCTAAGGTGGGGGGTTCGAATCCAGCCAGGGCCCACCAAACAACAATGACGGCTGCAACCAAAAAATTGCCAGACGTTATGGCAGGTGCCTGTGGTCCCAGCTACTTGGGAGGCAGTGGCAGGAGACTCACTTGAGCCCAGGAGTTGGAGGTTGCTGTGAGCTGTAATGCCATGGCACTCTACCCAGGGGGACAGTTTGAGGCTCTATCTCAAAAAAAAAGAAATCTACAATATACATATGGTACTTTACAGGAAAGATTTGAGGATGTTAATTGCTGTATTGGGGATCATTAGGAGCACTGTGGTTTTTAAAGATGAACCAGCCATAGACCTTACTAGTAATGCAGTGGCCCATTGAGGGGAGGTGAGAATTTCTCTCTGTCCTGCTGGTTACTTGAGGAATTTAGTTGCCATGTTTTGAAAAGACTGTTTATTAATTAGTTGGGGGAGACTGCAAGAAGGGGAGCCAGAACAGCAGCACTGGAAACCATTTCATTTGAGGAAGAAATCATGAAACCAGGTATTTTCCATACGAATTAAAGGCTCGTAGGAGACAAACTGTCTTCATGTGTCTGCAGTGTTGCCATGAGAAGGGATTGTCCTGCTTCGTGGTTTTCCAGAAGACAGAGCTAATACATCGTGGAAAGCAGTTCTTGGTCCCGTTCAAAAAAACTAACAGTGATCTCCAAAGTCATTCCCTAGACATCAGGTGAGAACTTCCCTGACTTGGCGCTGTCCTTGTCACTTGTATGTCCTCCTATCTTGGCCCAAAGGCCTCCAGCCCCACTGTTTCTTTTCAAAGACTCTCAGGAGCCTAGGAGGTGGGAGGTGGGGTCCTGGACACCTGGAGGGGAGACCTGCTATGGATGGGAAAGTTTTCTGAATCTGCAGGAAATGGAACTGAATAAATTCAGTTCAGGCTCCCACCATGGTCAGCACGCTGGGAAAATACTGCATCCCTCCAACCCATTATACTTGGTTATACCATAATATGGAGGTGGGAGAGGGAGGTACTGTTTTCGTATGTCTTAGAAAAGGTATGAGTTTAGAGGAATGTTTTTTTTTTTAAATGCACTCCTACAGTTAGAACATGGTTTGTTACTTGAACATAGAATAAACAATATTCCAGTGTTGAGAATTTCACGGAACAGCAAATAAATTCACTGAGAACTGACCAGATTG
The DNA here is from genome assembly GCA_963575145.1 of Galago senegalensis. Taxonomy (NCBI): domain Eukaryota; kingdom Metazoa; phylum Chordata; class Mammalia; order Primates; family Galagidae; genus Galago; species Galago senegalensis. The sequence goes on from CAUYTI010117182.1 coordinate 41,290, forward strand.
TATTGTAATACTTCTGATACAGGTGAATGCGTTCATTTAACAAATGCTTTGGGGTAAATGCTTGCTGTGCTGTTGTAAGCCCTGGGTGTTCAGAATACTCTGGGGTATAAGACAGACAAAGGTCCTGCTCATCTGGTCATCAGTGACCATGACCAGAGCAGTCTCAGCAAATTGCTGGAGAAGGACGCCAGGGTGGAGAAGAAAGGCAAACGACTAGGAGGCGCTCATGGAAAGAACAGCAAACTTAGACTCTTTCAGTAGTTTGGCAGAGAAAGGGAACAGAGAAATGGGCTGGTAACTGCAAGGTAGAGATGTTGGGTAGATGGGGGTAAGATAAGATGTAGGACACACAGTTAATTTTAGATAAACAAGGAAGGTGGTGCCTGTAGCTCAAACAGCTAAGGCGCCAGCCACATACACCAGAGCTGGCAAGTTCGAATCCGGCCTGGGCCTGCCAAACAATGACAACTACAACCAAAAAATAGCCAGCATTGTGGTGCGCACCTGTAGTCCCACAGCCACCTGGGAGGCTAAGGCAAGAGAATCAATCGCTTAAGCCCAGGAGTTTGAGGTTGCTGTGAGCTATGATGCCACAGCACTCTACCCAGGGCTATAGCTTGAGGCCCTATATCAAAAAACAAACAAAACCCCCCAGATAAATAAGGAATACTTTTGTAGTTTAAGTGTGTCCCAAATATTGCATGGGACTCACATACTAAAATACTATTTGTTTATCTGAAATTCAAATTTACCTGGGCATTTCTATTTGCTAAATCTAGCAGCCTTAAAATGATTGTAACTAGATTTTTGCATGCTGATGGGAGTGATCTCGGCAGTGGAGGAGGTGCTGTATGATGCCAAACACAGTGAAGAAAGTGAAGGAACTGGGATGCAGAGCATAACGGGAGACTTTGCCTTCAAAGGAAAGAGGTATTTCCCTATTGTGGTAAGGAGGGAAAACAGCACGCAGGCAAAGATTCAGTGCAGTCAGGTGATGTGCAAAAACTGATAACCCTTTTGGTTCTGGAAAAAAAAATTCTAAGTAAATATGTTACAATTTCTTTAGATTTATAAGGTCTGAGATTTAGTAGATGCCAAAAACATTATTTCATAGCAAATTATCTAATTTTGTGCTTTTTAAAAGGTAAACTGCTTTTTTAAAAAAAATGTTTTGGCCAGGGCTGGGTTTGAACCTACCACCTCTGGCATATGGGGCTGGTGCCCTACTCCTTTGAGCCACAGGGGCCACCTACTCTGCTTTATTTTTCATGGCAAGTAAGATACATTTGGATTAATGGTGTCTATTAAATGGTGTAACACAATGACTGAATGACATGGTAGGATTTATTCTCTTAAATTTGCTAGGGTGTGTTTTATGTTTTATGGCCCAGAATGTGTCTATCCTGATATATGTTCTATGTAAGTTTGAGAAGAATATGTACTCTGCTGTTGTTGGATAAAGTATTTTACACATGTCAGTTAAACCCAGTTGATTGATGGTGCTGTTCAGTCCGACTATGTCCTTACTGATTTTCTGCCTGCTGGATCTGCCAGTTACTGACAGAGGGGTGCTGAAGTCTCCAACTATAATAGTGAATTAGTCTATTTCTCTTTGCAGTTCTATCAGTTTTGGCCTCACATATTTTGATGCTCTCTTGGGAGGTACCTGCACACTAAGAAGTCTCTGTAGGGAACTGGTTCCTTTATCATTGTATAATGACCCTCTTTATCCCTGATAAGTTCCCTTGCTCTAAAGTCTGCTTTGTCTGAAATTAATACAGCTACTGCAGTTTTCTTTTTATTTGTTTTAGCACGGTACGTCTTTCTCTATCCATTTACTTTTAATCTGTCTCTCTCTCTCTCTCTCTCTATATATATATATATATATATATTTTTTTTTTTTTTTTTGCAGTTTTTGGCTGGGGCTGGGTTTGAAACTGCCATCTCTGGCATATGGGGCTGGTGCCCCATTCCTTTGAGCCACAGCTGCTGCCCAATCTATCTTTATATTTAAAGTGGGTTTCTTATAGACAACATATAGTTAGGTCTTATTTTTTCATCTGCTCTGATAGTCTCTGTCTTTTAATTGATAATATGTACATGTACTTTCTTGAACAGGTTTTATCACAGAATATCAATCATATGGCTGGGCGTGTGGCTCATGCCTATAATCCCAGCACTCTGGGAGGCCGAGGTGGGTGGATTGCCTGAGCTCAGGAGTTTGAGACAAGCCTGGGCAAGAGTGAGACCCTATCTCTAAAATAAGAGTTGGGCTTTGTGGCAGGTGCCCATAGGTCCAGCTACTCAGGAGGCGGACGCAAGAGAATCACTTAAGCCCAAGAGTTTGAGGTTGCTGTGAGGTATGATGCCACAACACTCTAGTGAGGGTGACAAAGTGATACTCTGTCTTAAAAAAAAAAAGAAAATATCATATGAGATCACGTGGAATTGAAACAGTAAAACCATACATATGAGGTCGTACCAGATCAATACATTTACTGTTTTCTCGTGGTATGTTCATTCTTTCTGAAAAAAGAGTCAATCTCGATCAGTTTCTTAGTCTTATTACAAAGGCAAGTGGAGAAAGCACTCTCAACGTTCGCTACGCTGCTCAGCATACCTGAGCATTTTCCCACAGCAAATGGCTCCAACTACATTATTGGATGCCTGACATCATTTTCTTCTGGAGTCTCTGCAATTTTGGTGTCATCCTCACTGTCTTCTTCCATTTCATCAGCTGCTTCATGCACTTTTACATTGATCTGTACTTTGGTCACTACCGCTTGGAAAATTGCGTTGGGGTCACATTCATTATAGATTGCCACAACAAAACCTTATTCCTTGAATTTTGGCATGGGAGATGGACAGTCTGATGGGGCAAAAGCATCATGCTCTTGGGTTATGACAAATCCAATTTTCTTGAAGCACTTCAGTATCCTTTCTGGTTGAGCTTTATTCCAAGTAGAACCGATCCAGAGGACAGCACCCAGAGTGTTAACTGATGTCGTGGATGTAGTTGCTTCCGCAGGTGGACCATAGGTTTGTGTCTTAGTATGACTCACTGGAGGAACTGGGCCTGGTCGTATATTTTAAATGTTTTCATGATATCTTGGTCAAGAAATTGGATTTTTGAGGTCATGTTTAGAAGCAGAAATCTCAGTGTCACATCTGTGAGATGATTCACTTGTGGGTGACTAGGATGGTTGTCTGTTGTCAGGGGAATAGATCCTTTCTTCTTCATTTCTCCGTCGATACCCCTTACTCACTCCTCAAATAGGGCACCAGTCATCCATCTGCATTGTTTTGATCTCTAAGTGACAGGGCGGTCTTTGGTCTTCAGGTTCTTGAATGTACGTGGCTTTGACAATTTATCAAACATCGAGGGTTTTAGCTTCTCTCCAGTTGAGCTAGAACAAAACAGAACTGTGAAATGTTCTTTGGCAAGTTTTTACATTTGTCACCCTTCATGATGAGACTCCTGTCAGGTATTGACAGAGTCCACATTCATCATCACTGAAGATGCCAGCGTGTTTGAAGCCTCTAGTGAAGTCTGGGACCTTTTTGGTGAGCCCTTCCACAACTTGTATTGGAACTTCATTAGATTCACCACACAAGACTTTCTGGGAGATCATGTGTCATGGTTTAAATTTCCTCTTGATGCTTGGAAATCTGCCACCCCAAATTCTTGTATGGTTTTTTTTTTAGCAACATCTTGGATGATTGCCCTAGGGAGTCAGGTGTTAACTGCCCTCATTTATTTGAACCAGCTTAATGTGGCTTCATTGACTTCATCACTCCCCACTCTTCCCTGCTGACCCCCCCCCCCCACGTAGCTACACAGCAACGAACTGTGTAGTGCGTGTGTGGGGCCCTGGGGCTGGCCTCTCCCATGGCGGGATCCCCCCTTCTGCTCATCCCAGGGAGGCCACCTTGGGCTGCTAGAAACTGTGTTAGTGTTTGTTCCAGTCTGTTAATGTGGGGTGAGGAGGGCAGATGGAACCCTCTGTGCTGGGTTAAGGCCTAGTGGAGAAGAGGCTCAGGGAAGCCCAGCTAGAGTTTGGCCAGGGAGAGAGAGAGAGTCTTTGTTGCTGTGCTGCCGTGGAGGTGAGCACAGAGCAGGCTACAGAGCAAGACTCTGTCTCCCCAAATAAATAAACAAAACTATATAATTTTAAAAACCAGATATTGTTCCACACGTTAGTGTTTAGTATTTTATTTCTGTTTATATCTCTGGCATTTTGATACAGAAATGCCCTATATGGTATGGACTCTGCGTCACATGCTCTGTAGCTGGGCTGAGGACAGGGTAGCTTACTAAGGGCAAAGTTTTAAAATGAGAAGTCCATCTACTGTTAGGCTTTATTAACTATTGTCGCGTTAAAGAAGGAAGCTATTAGATCTCTGGAAGTTGATGCTTACTTTTCCTCCTCAGATTTAAAAAAAAATTTTTTTTTTTTAAAATCAGGCCCCAGCAAGAGTCCAACTCATGACCTCTGGTTTGCAAGGCCAGTGATCTAAGCACTTAGCAACAGTGCCCAGACTAGATTTTCTTTATTGACAGATCCTTGCTTTGCCGTTACCAAGAGATTCCCTGCCGAGCAGTGGCATCTGGGAAGTAGAACCCCCAAATTCTCTAACTGTCTTTCTTTCTTGGAGTCTCAAAGAATAAAAGTGGCTGTTTAAATCCAGTTTCTCTTTCCTCTTGTGCCAATGAAAGAAAAGCAATGTACAGAACACCTGCGTTTGAATGTGGCACAGCAGAAGCAGCACACACTCACTTCACAAATCTCCAGGTCTCCTCAGACTGGGGGGAGTCTCAGATGCTAACTGGTGCAACTGACCGCTTATTAGAGCAGCAGATGAAATTTTACCGGGAGGTCTGATACAGGAAACAAGAGCCACCCAGCTCAGGTTGAAAGGATGACAGACCCCAGGCCCACCCCTTCCACACCAGACTCAAATTGCTCCACAAGCTTTACAGCTGAGCTTGAAACCCCAGCTTTGGTCCCCTTATTACATTTCCTCCTTAGCACATGGGTGCTGGTGGCATGAAGGGACTTATTTCTGTTCACACTGGCCAGAAATCTTAATTTCCCTTTTCTTTAAGCTAGTACCCACAACACTGTGTCATGTGCCGCTTTATTTTGAAAATGTTTGCAGATGTTAAATCAAAGTATGTTTCTTAACGAACCTTTACGTCTCTTGGGAAAGAGATCATCACATGTTTTGGGAACTCTTTCCTTAAATTTACAAATGGAATTCATACTGATGTGTCTGGTCACAAAATGCATCAGGCATGATTAGAACACTTCTGTACACACAATTGTTTAACACTTAGGAACCAGAAATCCATCGCATTGGGCTGATTAAACATCTGAGATTTGGAAGTTATCTTGGGAGACTATGAGAGGAATCGGATGACCCCTTTTGTTCCTCTTGTCAGAGAAATTTACTTAGATTTTTCTGAAAGGGGATTTGAATAGCCTCGAATCATTTGCCTCTCTGAGAAAATGTTTCTTTCCAATATCAGAGGCCTCTCATTTTTCTTTTTTGTATGGTGATTATTTAGAGTTTATCCAATAAATGCTTTCTCGCAGAGGGCAGAAATTGTTTCATAAAGAGTCATTTTGTCATTTCTTACGAGTCTAATAAACCTCCTCCACTGGCCCAGTTCACAGTGCTGTGTGACATCCACTCTCCATGCTGAGTAGTGATGGATGTAATTTGCTAAGAGTAGGAACTAAACCATTGGCTTCTTCAGAGGTTGGTTATGTCAACCATCTGGAGAAACATGGCGGTTCCTAATGCAGGGTGACAGTCATCTCCAGTCATCCAGGGCAGGGACCCACTCGTTCATTCATTCACTCACTGAACACATGGGAATAGCTTACTTTGCCCCAGGAGTATGAGGACAGACATGATTGTGAACAGGCCCATTCCTGGTGGCTGCACCTCAGGGCACAGCAGAAGTGCCCTAAAGCGCCAGCTCCGGGTCACTGCAGGACACACAGGGAAGGCTCCAGACAGATCCTGCAGGAAGGGCCTTCATTCCCAGGGTGGAGGGGGAGGGCAGCTGTCCCAGCAGAGGAAATAGCAGCAGAGAAGCTGAAGACACCAGAAAGGGAGTGAACAGTCTGAGCCCTCACTCTCTGATGTGCTGGGAGAGGCCCTCGAGGGACAGGCAGAGGGACTTCCACAAAGAGCTGCGGGCCGGGCTGAGAAGTTGGAATTCTGAGAAGCCAAAGACAGCGACAGCAGAGGTGACAGCTACTCTATAGCTGCCCCTGGGGAGTGGCGAGCTGTGGGGGGATCCAAAGGCAGAGGACAGAATGGAGATTCCCCCCCAGCCTAGGGGAAAAGGCAGGGACAGGGGATGTGTCAAGGAGGATCCCACATTTTGAAATGACAGTTACGCTCTGCATTCAGGTAAAGCAAGGGAGCCAACGACCTGTTTTTGGTGAGGAGGTTTTGAGCTTGATTTTGAATGCACTTCACTAAAGACAAAGTCTTATGTTTCCTGGGCGCCTGGCGGACCACTGTGGTGAGACGTGAGCAGCTGACCTGGGGCCTGTCTTGAGAGAGGCGTTTATCAGAGAAGACCCACTGCCTTCAGAGTTGGGTGTGGAGGTGGAACTGGCCTTGCCTCATTTGGATCCCTTTCCTTCTTCCTTCCCTTTTAAAAGTAACTGCAGCTTAAAGGCGAAAATGACTTTGAGATCAGAGAAGCCACCTTAGCACTAGTCCCCTACCCGCTATCCATGCATTGGTGGCGAACCCGCTCCTGGGCTGGGAGTCTCAGTCTCACACTGCCAAGTCCTTGGGCTCGTCCGGAGTCAGCTTCATCAGTTTGTCCACACAGAGCAGGATGAGGGTGAGAAACCAGAGACTCCAACCCACAGCCGCCGCGATCCAGCCGTGCTCGTCCACTCCAGCGTGGCAACACCGGGCTGCGTGTGGGCAGAAATCAACGTCTGAGGGAGAGACAGGGACCATCAGTTCATTAATAGGAACAAGGACCACAAGAACACGGTGGCTGCCACTGATAAGCACTGAGCTGGTGCCTGCCGCGTGCTAAGCACTTTACATGGCAGCGCTCACTCTGACTAAGCGGTGGGTACCACTCTCCTTCCTGGTTTGTATGAAGAAACTGAAGCTGTGACTTGCCCAGTGTCACAGGTGGCAGAAGTAAAACTCAAATCCAAGTCTGCAAGACTCCAAACCATATTGTCAGTCTCTGCACATTCCTGCCTATTACCCTTCTTTTTAAGTGCCCATAAGTTAATTCAGTGAGGGCAAGATAAAGGGAGCCAGACACGATCAAGCAGAACTCTCTACTAATTACACACGCATACCAGTGGTTGCTCTATAAATTTCTGAGCTCCTTGCTTTTGGAAATACTCAAGAAGGGGAAAACCAGAAATATACAAAGGGTACCAAAGCCAAGCTCCCCCACTGGGCACAAGATGGACTAGCTGTTTTTTATGGCTTTTGAACCTTAAAACTTCTTCAAGCATTTAAATCCAGGGTACTTTGGCTGCTAACCTGGGCATGAGTCATTAAAGCCACCTGTGCCAAAGACTGTGCACCAAACAGATCAAAGCCAAGACAGTTTTCTCAACCTTCTCTGCAAGCAGTTCTGGGTTGAATCACACCAGTGCACAGGAAGGCCAGGCAGGCATGCAGCCACCTGACGCCAATCAACAGAAAGCAAAGAGGGGCCTGTATTTCCCTCCCAGATCCTGGGCAGCTCTGGGGCTGGGGTGTGGGCAGGAGATGCTTACTGGGGCATTCCTCCAGGGTCCCAGCATCTGGGTGGTGGCCAGTCAAGCCCGAGCTGTTGCTGCTGCTTGCTTCTGGAAGAAAAGACAGGAAATATTCTCAGGCAATGGGAAAGCCGTTCCCAGACACGGAGTTTACAATCTTTTGTGCAAGGCCATAGTATTATGCAAGTGTAGCTGCGGGATAGGTATGTTGAGTCTTCAGGCAACAAAGTATAAATTCAGTCCCTGTTATGGATTGAATTGTGTTCCCCTGTCACCCAGATTCATCTGTTGAAGTCCTAACTTCAGGCCGGGTATGGTGGCTCATGCCTGCTATCCTAGCATTCTGGGAGGCTGAGGCAGGTGGATTGCTTGAGCTTAGGCATTCAAGACAAGCCTGAGCAAGAGTGAGACCCCCATCTCTAAAACTGGCTGGGTGTTGTGGCAGGCGCCTGTGGTCCCAGCTACACGGGAGGCTGAGGCAAGAGGATCTCTTGAGCCCAAGAGTTTGAGGTTGATGTAAGCTATGATACCATGGTACTCTACCCAGGGTGACAAAGTGAGACTCTATCCACAAAAAACAATAAATAAATAAAAAATTAAACTTTAGACAAGGAAGTCCAGAGATTGCTAGACTATGTAGCACTTAGAATTGCCCCTTGATTCATAAGCAAGGAGCAGAAAGATTAAAAATAAATTTAGCAGGAATTCTGAAACTTCCATTAATTTGTAGGGGTGGGGTTAAGTTAAGGATTTGAGGAAGAAAAGCCATTCCCTATACTGCCTCCCATAGCTATCAAAGGCTCAGAGATGACCCAAGCCCATACTGTCTCATACTAGTCATTTGAGGCTATTTAAATTTATCAAAATTGGTCACATTGGCCACATTTCAAGTGTTCTAACTGTCACATGTGGAAAGTGGCTGCCATTTGGAAATGCTGGCAGATACGGGACATTTCCTGCCTCAGTTAAAATCAGTGCCAACACTGATCTAGGTAGATCAAAACCACGAAGTGGATTTTGAAAAACCTTTCCAGAAGTTACATTGCTGTTCGATCTGCTTCTTTGGAAACACAAAAAGAAAAACAAAAGGTTTAAAAACTCTCAAGGCCCTCTTGGCTATAGGTCAGCGTGTCCTTCCGCAGTGCCTGTTGTCACACAGCTGGTGGAGTTTGGAGGAAAACTATTTTTTTAGCTAAAACCATGAAATTACCATTCCCACTAATTTGATGCCACCCAACCCCCAAGCTGCTCCAAAGTCCTGCTTAAAGTATAGTAATTACCTTGATGCAATCTACTACTGTAAATTATTTACAACTAAATGGCTTGGAGGTTGATCCTGATTTGTTTTGGAGAAATTGATTCCTCACCATTTTAATTTTCCTTGTGACTCAAATAACTTCCTTGGCCCTGACTTTCATCTCACCTCTATGCTTGCCATGCAAACGGTCCTCCTCCAAAGCAAGCAGGTGGAAAAAAACCTAGTGAACTGACGGCTACTGTTGGGTTAAACTGTATGAAGTTGCCCTTCTTATAGGTCGAAAACTGCACAGTATCAGCACTTTTATATGGTTTGAATGGAATAGCCCAGATGGAATTTCTAGGAATTTAAGCATCACCGTCCTCCCTTATAAGCACAGCCAGCCAGCCAGGCCCCCCCCTGGAATCACTTACAAGGGGCAGGTTGCTGGGAAGACCCAGCAGTTCAGTGCAGTTAAATTTGTTGATTTTTTTTTCCTTTGTCATAAGCAAGGCACTGTGAGGGTAAACAGAAAGAAAGTAAACACTCTTATTTGGGGAGGGGTGAAGTTGGGAAATAAAACCAATGTGCTAACCATAACTGCTGACGTCCATCGCCTGTTTACTACGTGTTATTTTTAAGTTCTCTACATGAAATCATACCATTTCTGCTTTATAACAACCCTATAAATGAGTACTCCGAGTATCCTCAGGTGATAAACGAGACGATTGGGCACAGAGAGGTGAGCACTTCCCTTAAGGTCACATAGTGGTAAGTTGGGGGAGCCGGAGTTGAGGGGCGCAAGAGCTGGTGCTCTGAACCTCCCCACCAGGCCACCTACAGGAGACACTGAGGGTGAGAGAGGGAGAAAGAAACTTCTGGGGGCCTGTCAGGGAGAAGGCAGATAGTGCTCTGAGGGAGCTGAGGCCAAGATCAAAGCCAGGAGCATGAGATTGTAACCAAGGTCCCTCTGCCACGAGGTGCAGAGCCCAGACTGGCAGAGCAGGACATGAGATGCAAACCAGCCCTCTGGCCTCTGTGAGAAGATGGGCTGACCCAGCATGTCCAGTGCCCTGGGAGGAAGGAGTGTGGGAGACAGTGGATGACAGCTTTTGGGGTGGGTGGGTTTTGATAAGGTTGTAGAGGCAGCTCTGGGGGCTGGGAGGGACAGAGGACCTTAGGGGCAGGGCTGGTAGACAGGAATGTGAACAGGGAGGACCCAGGGGCACTGAGAAGGAGTCTTCCAGACACAGCTGATCAAAAGATGCAGTTTCAGGCCAGTGTGGTCCCCTGATGGGTGAGACTCTGGCTAATTGCTTTTTCTTCTTTCCTTGTGGCAGAGGCCAACAGAGGCTGCTGCTCCTGTCCTAGCTGAGAGTTGAGTATTTGATTTCGGTCTTAGGCAAACCCACGACCCCCCCAGCCCCCACCTAATCCATCAGATGAGAAAGTTTCCTCTTTCCTTTGTGCAGGACCAACCCTGGCCAAGGAATCCTCACCCTCCCCTTCTTACCCTCCCACCTCCTTCCCTCCCCCTTCCCTGCAGGGGCCAGAATAAAGCTCACAACTTTACCTGCCCAGCAAGCCCGGTGGACAGAAGAGCAGGCCAGGCTGAGGAGCAGGGCGGCCCAGGTGGCGGAGGTGAGGGGCTGCATGCTGGCCAGGGAGGTGCGCTGGGTGCCCCGTGCCATGTGGGGTGTGTGCCCTGCGTGGCCACCTCGCTACCAGCCCGTGGGAGCTGGGAAACAACTCTGCCAGAGGTGAACTTCTGTCTGTGTTTGGGGGTGGAGCAAAGGAAACTTCATCTGTCACACCTCACCTCTCTGGAAGGGAAGCCACACTGTTGGCTGAGGGGAGGAAAGAGGGGGGCAACTTCTGTCCTTCTTCCCTGAGCACAAATTTTGCCTCTATTGAGAAGAAAGGGGAGGAGAGGAGTGGAGACTGGTGTCCTACTGGTTCCTTGTGGATTGCCGCTATCTCTGCAGGAGTGGCATGGATGCCCTACTCCATTCAGCCTAGTATTTGCTGAGCACCTACTGTGTTCATGGCTCTATGCTAAAGTCTGGTCAAATGCTTTTGTTACAATCACACATTCTTACACCCTGGAGTAGTGTTTCAGGAATGACTTGGGAAGGACAAAGCACTTCGGGTTTTAGAGCAGGAGGCCCCTTCTGCTAGTGGGAGACTTTATGAAGAAAGCGACATCTGACTTATCTTGAAGGATGGATAGAATTTTGACAGCCGTAGAGGGGAAAGGGCATTGCAGGGAGAAGGGACAGATGAGCAAAACGCAGAGGTCGAGGTGGTGCTCAGAGGTCCACCGTGACCGCAGCGCAAACAAGCACAGATGAGGGAAACAGTTTCGGGGCCTGAGGTGCGGGTGGGGCGTTTGAAACGAAGGGAAGGTTTTGTGAAGATTCTAGGCTGAGTAGTAACTTGGTTGGGGCTCTGGCTTCAGTTTATTGAATACCCAATGCGTATATGAAAGGCACCATCCTTGGTGTTTGAGACCAAGATGACTGAGACGTGGTCTCTCCCCTTGAGGACAGCCCAGTCCAGCAGTGGGACCAGGCCGTGAAGAGAGCTGTGTGATGCATGGAACAAGGTGCAATGTGGAGATCTTCCCCCGTCTAAGAGGGAGGAATGAGAGCTGCCTGGGGGCCCCGGGGAAGGGTTTGTAGCGGAAGTGACGTGTTGTTGTGTGTAGATGGGAGGTGATGGGCTTTCCAGGTGAACGGACAGCATGTGCACAGGTGCGAGGCTGGTCTTTGTGCAGGCCTGCCACACGTGGATGTGTGGTGCTGAGTGTGAGGGATGGCACTGGCCCTGTGGAAGGACAGAAGCCACACGTAAGCTCAGGACGAGGCTGTTCTAACCACGGCTGGTGTTTCTACTATAAAAATTTGTGCAAAGGTATAAATTAGTGGTGGCCCTGTGTTCCTGGATTTGAGCAGGAAGTGCTTTAGCAAGGTGTGAGCTTCGGGCAGTGCACACAGATCCAGTTTAGGCTGCCACTGGTGGAATGTTAAATAGTCACCAAATGGCTGCCACGTGCCCGGGTAAGACCATACAGTTCTGCCAAGGTCCAGGGAGGGAGATGGACAAATAATGACAATGTGATGGAATAAGTGTGGTGAGGAGGTCGCAACAAAGAATGGGGAGATCATGGAAGAGGGCTGGGAACTGTACTGGAGGTTTCAGAGAATGTTTCACGATGGAGGTGTAGTCCCCAGGCCCAGAAGCAGGGAACTGTACCTGCCTCAGAGGCATGAACTTGTGCTCCTTAACGGGGGAGTAATAAATGATTTACTTTCCTGGGGGAGGTGGGCTGGGGTCCCAGTTTGTCTAGTTAGACTAAGAACAGATTGGAAGTGGTCCTGAATGCCACACAGAGGAAACTGGGGTGCCATCTATAATGTGGATCTATTTGTATTTCTGAAATATGGAGGTTTGATCTGAAACCCACCAGCCTGGATTCAGGGAGATCACCTGATACAAGATGCTATTACAAAAGGCTCGTCACAGATCATAAGGGCCTTGAAAGAAGTTAGACTGAGAATGGACAAGAGGAGGGATGACGTAGGAGGCCAAATCAACTGAAGGGAATTCAGGAAAGGCAACCAGGATGAAGGCAAAGTGTCTAGTGGGGCGTGAAGTGAGTGGCCGTGGAGCCACCTTGGGACTGAATTTTAGCCCTGCCTCTTACTGGCTGGGTGGCCCTGGACAAGTTACGTAATACTTCCAAGCCTCATTTTCCTTATCTGAGCAGTAATAGGACAGTAGTTTTTATTGCAGAGGCTGTGAAGACTTAAAATGATCCACATAAAGCCCTTTGCTCACTGTAATAGGTGACAAGTCCTATACTCAGTAAATGTTGGTCACTATTTTCAAACAAGAGTCTTAATACAGGGTGGCGCCTATGGCTCAGTGGGTAGGGCGTTGGCCCCATATATGGAGGGTGGTGGGTTCCAACCTGGTCCTGGCCAGCTAAAATAGCAATGACAACTGCAACAATGACAACAAAAGCTGGGTGTTGCGGTGGGCACCTGTGGTCCCAGCTACTCGGAGGCTGAGGCAGAGGCAAGAGAATTGCTTAAGCCCAAGAGTTGGAGATTGCTGTGAGCTGTGATGCCATGGCACTCTGCCCAGGGAGACAAAGTGAGAAAAAAAAAAAGTCATAATACATAGGAAATATCTGAGAAAAGGGAGAAAGCATTAAGGAAAAATAATGCTATTTACATATTGATTTATTTATATCCTACCTCAGTCCACAAAGGGTTTAAGGAAGCTTATCTACAATTAGTAGAGCTAGACAAAATAAATTTAGCCAGGGCTCGGTGCCTGTAGCTCAGTAGTTAGGGTGCTGGCCGTATACACTGGGGCTGGTGGGTTCGAACCCAGCCCAGGCCTGCTAAACAACAATGACAACTACAACAAGAAAAAATAGTGGGGCATTGTGGCAGGCACTGGTAGTCCCAACTACTTGGAAGGCTGAGGCAAGAGAATCACTTAAGCCCAAGAGCTGGAGGTTGCTGTGAGCTGTGAAGCCACTGCACTCTACTGAGGGCAACAAAGTGAGACTCTGTCTTAAAAATAAATAAATAAATTTAGCTGGGCACAGTAGCTCCTGCCTGTAATCCCAGCACTTTGGGAGACACGAGGATCGCTTGAGGCCAGAAGTTCCAGACCAGCCTGGTAAACAGTGAAACCCTATTACTAAAAAAACAAAACAAAACAAAACAAAAATTAGCCAGGTATGCTGACACACACCTGTAGTCCCAGCTACTAGGGAGGCTAAGCACAGGAGTTCAAGGTTACAGTGATTAAGCCATTGTACTGCTGTCTGGATGACAGAGCAAGATCTTATCAGTTAAAAACATTTTTTTAAAAATAAATTTAAAATAAATGTGAAGAAATAAGGCAAACAGAAATTTAGAGTAAGAAATATAAGATGGGTGATGAGCAAACTTACAGTACAAAATGCCATGTGTGTTTTCTTTTCTGATTTTGACCATGTGTGTTTTCTAAGCTTTCTGATAGACAGTGTGAACAGAATAACATGATCACATACGTGACTCATGGCTGAAAAGATAAAAACAGGAGGAGAGGCACAATTGCTTTTGAAACAAAAACCAGAAAGGAATTTTTTCAGTCAGAGCCCACAGACAGGACATTGCTTAACAGAATAAACACAGAGCTCAGTATTTGCCCCACAGCAAACCCCGTAGTGAACCTCACAGGGCATTACTGATTTATCCAGAAGGCACTAGAGATAATAGCCGTGCCTGGAATTTTCAAGGGACTTAAAAATGCTTGAGACCTGAAAAAATTGTACTCAGATCCAAAATACGAACAAAGACAAAAAACCTGGGCAAAATAAATCATTACTTCAAAAGCAAAGTTTATGCTTCATTTCAAACGGTTTAAATAGAAATGATTTAATGTGGGATGTCGGGTGCATTTTAATAAGGTTTAATGTGAGCAGAGCACATCCTGTCCCTCCTAAACGGCCAGAGCCTGGGACTTGCAGAGATTAAAATGGCCCTGCCTAGGGTGGTCCTCAGTGGATTTAAGAACATTTGCAGGCCTAAGCTGGCAGCATCCTATCAGATCATCTCAGAGAAAGCTTTTCTGGGAAGCTGGCTGTGCAGGGGAAGGGTAATGTTTTGCCCCTCCCTCCCTTTTTATCATTGTTTTTTGATTTGAGACTATTTTAGAGGAGCTGTTTGCAGGATAAACATTCTCTTATCAACAGATGGGAAGGACTTTGTTATCCTAAAATAGGACCAGGCCACTGATAAATGGTTAATTCCCAAAGAAAGGGTTGCAAGGTAACTGGCTTACAAGTGTCACCAGTATCAGCTGTTTTCAACAGGCCTCCACCTAATAACTTGGTGGGGCCAGTTTCCTCACTCAGTGACCCTCTCGTTCATTCTGTGGCAGGTTTACTTTGGAGGGTGTACCAGGAAGTCGAATTGCTCAAAGCTAGATGTTCAGAGGGTACTTTCTTAAGACTTCTTTTTTTTTTTTAAAGAGTTGAGATAGGTATTTGGTTACACTTACCTTTTTAAAAGTTCAGGCTAAAATGTGGGCAGGCTCCATTGTTGTGTCTGGGGTGGGGTGGCCTAGAGGATGGGGCTCCAGGCCCCTCACTGCCTCCAAGTTTTATCTGTTGTCTTGATAAGGTTTTGTTTGAAAAAGAAAAGAAAGGGACAGTGTTTTCAGCAGTCCGTGTGGTCTGGAATGGCCAGGATCTCTGGCAAGAATACTTTTATCTGACAGAAGCTTCTCTTTGTGATTCTGATGGATACTTTACCACCTGTCCATCTCGACCAGCCTTGGAATTGGGGCCCTCATCACCAGTTAATACAAAATCCATTCAGAGGGGAATTGTGGCCCTGTGGCCCTGGATTCTCTAACTTCCTAACTCCTCTAACATCACTGTGGTTGATGTTCTTCTCTGAGTGGCTTTGTTGGGATCCTGTTCTCACAAAGTAATGTCAGGCACTGGACCCTTGAGGGACCACAACGTGTAGACCTGGGCCCCAGCTGGCCTTACTACTTTGTGGAGGAACTTACCCTCACTCACTGCCACTCAGTGATGGCTGTATAATTTGGAGAGAATGAGGAGCGTCTCTTTTTTTCTTTTCTTTTTTTTTTGAAAAGGCTGTTGCTAAGGCTAGAGTGCTGTGGCATCAGCCCAGCTCACAGCGACCTCAAACTCCTGCCTTCAACTGAACCTCCTGCCTCAGCCTCCCAAGTAGCTGGGAGCCCTCCACAATTTTTTCTACTTTTTTTAGGGACAGGGGGGTCCCATTCTTGCTCAGGCTGGTCTCGAACTCCTGAGCTCAAGGGATCTTCTTGCCTCAGCCTCCCAGAGTTCTAGGGTTGCAGGTGTGAGGTTTGATACCCAGCTGAGGAGTGTCCTTTTAAGAAAAATGGACAAAATCCAACCTTGACTCAGACCACACAGTTGCCCACAAGGCCAGGAAACTGCCGTCTGGAATCATTTTTGAACAGCTCCCTGGAAAATTTATCAGCTTGTTCCTAACCCAGAATTGCAATGCAAGGTGATGGCAGTGCCTGGCCATGATAGACGCTGGGCTTAAGAACGATGGGTCTTCCTCTTGGCTAAAGCTGCCTCCCACCGGAGCCTCACTCCCTCCCATCTTCTCTGAAGTGTATTTCTTAATTTCCACACATACGAGTTGGAGGCTTTCTAGTTATTCTGTTCTTGACTTTCAGCTTAATTGCATTGCGATCTGCCCACATACTTTCATGATTTCTGTTTTTTGAGATTCCTTGAGAGCCATCGTATGGCTGACTTTTATAACTGGCGGTGCTTGAAAAGAACGTGTGAGGTCCAGTTGTGGGGCTCAGTGCTCTGTGTAAGTCCATTAGATCCAGAGAGCTGTGTGGTTCAGACTTCTATATTTTTGTTAAAAAATTTGGTCTGCTTTTTCTTTTGAACACTGAGACAGATGGTTTCTCCTCGGTTGTTTTGTCAATTTTTGCATTAAATATTTAAGGCTCTAATTGAAGTACATACAAATACAGAACTGTGACACTTTCCTGGCACATGTAACTTTCTTTTAAAAATCATTTTGTAGGCTTGGCACCTATAGCTCAACCGGCTAAGGCGCCAGCCACGTACACCTAAGGTGGCGGGTTCGAATCCCCAGCTTGGACCTGCCAAACAACAATGACGGCTGCAACCAAAAAATGGCCGGGCATTTGGCGGGTGCCTGTGGTCCCAGCTACTTGGGAGGCTGAGGCAGGAGACTTGCTAGAGCCCAGGAGTTGGAGGTTGCTGTGAGCTGTAATGCCACGGCACTCTACCCAGGGGGACAGCTT